>JAQIVZ010001260.1:0-36926 GCA_034700945.1 Arrhopalites spinosus
TGCACCAATGCCTCCTCATACTATGAGGGGGCATTTTTAAGGCACTAGGACGCCATTCTGTGTTATGTACTGACGAACTAATTGGGATGCTCCACAACTATTAAAATTCTCATAATACTATAATTATCATCATGTTTTTGAAGACACTTTGTGTGGCTTAAAAATGATTTGGACAGGAACGAGCGAATCCCGGCTGAAACCAGCGGAGCCCCGCTCGTTCTCGCCGGAAACCGGCGGACTACGGGACGAGTCGAGTCCGAAGCTTACTTTTTGCACCAATGCCCCCTCATATGTATCAACCACGCCTCATAAAAGAACAAATCCCGTCTCATCCAGTCCCGTTCGGAGCTCTAGTCTAAGCAGCTATATGAGTACAAATGTACGTGTACAAGTGAATATATGACCAAAGATCATTTTTTAGTATCAACAGACTATTTTCCTACCCAATGGTTTTAAAAATCTCAAACCTATATCTCATACCCCAATAAGAAAATGGATTTATTGAGACACGTTTTGACTTCTTCTGTAGAAGATTATAATTTAAGGAAATCTACAGATTTTACATTCAATCAAAAAATGCAGATATGTTATTTTGCATTTCAAGTTGAAATTTTCAACACCTTGCAGATTGGTCATTTTCCTAAAGGCCAGCGATATTAATTTTACTTGCGTTCATGAGTCAATTGTGATTTAAACAATTGTTAAATTTAACCTTTATTATATGACGTAATCATGTAAGAGCCACTAATTATTCACCTGTTGTACAAACAAAATAAGAAAAACAATGAAAATCAGGTTACAAACACACAACTTTGAAACTTTCATTTTTCAATGAAATTAGTTCAACACAATATTAGGCAGGTCTTTTTTTTTTAAAAAATAATATTTTTTTTGTGTAACTGTGTAAAAATAAATCTCCATTTTTTTTCAATGAGATTTTGTAGTGATAGTTATAATGGGTGGTAATATAATAATTAAGATAATTAAGCATTTATTCATTCCAATATTAATATTTCACATAGTTCCAAATCAACTTGTGTTAGTATCCACCTCTGAATTAAATGAAGACTCAAAAAATCATGAGAAGACACATAATGGTTGGATAAAATCTTGTGGTGATACTAATAATAAAGACCATCATGTGAATATTGAAGCTACCAAGTGTCAAAATAAAGGGATTTGGATGGATCATCAATTAAATCCTGGTTGTATTTGTGTTAATGGACTTTGGGTCCTCTCTTCAGATGTATGTGATGATGATATCATGCTCATTTATGGCAAAGGACATTGTTTCCAGACACAAAAGAAGGTTTAACAAAAATATGTTTAGTACATAGTACTTAGCATACATTAAAATAATATTCATACATTTTTTTACAAAAAGGTACAAAAATTATCTTTCCTTGGATCACCTCATGATCCATTTTCACCCTCCACTTTTTTGGGTCATCGACGAGGTCCATTCTTGTTTGATGAGTTGGAGAACAATGCTGACTCTGATCGATATTTAGGGAATGAAACAATGGCCATCATTCGAATTAATTCAGACACTTCACTTTACTACAAACTTCAAAATTCTCAAGGAGAAGACTCACCCATGACATGCATCGACAAGCCTAATTCATTACAAGACAAAGTTCCCACAGATTCTTCAAAGGACTCCCTAACCGTTCTAAAAATGAGACCCACACATGGACTACAACAAAAACTAATGCTAAAATTTGGTGAAACTGAAGACTCGGCAGTTTGTAATTTACAATCAAATTCAATTGTTCATCAAAATCAACCAGAATGGACTCACTTCAAATTGGAAGTAGGACACGGATTAAAATTCAAGTTGGGTAAAATTATCAATTTGTCTGAAAAATGTCATACTCTATGTAGTCGAGAAGAAAATGAAAAGAATGACCATCATCATCATCATCGAGAAAAGAGAAGTAATAAACGTTCACAAAATTCAATCAAACCTGAAGGATTCTATGGTTGGAGTTTCAGAGAAGGTGACATGATCACGAATCAACAAAATCTGGGAAAACTTGTGTTAGAACAGAATATCCGAGCCATCAAGTCTGAGACCGAGTACATGATGGCTCCAGTCAAAAAACCATATATGCCAAAAGATAGTGTGTACGAATTCCTTCAACTTTCGAGACAACTTGTTGGGAGAGTGTGTTCTCACTCATTAATTGAAAATCCTCTTCTCAAATCAATTGCTCGAATCTTTCGCTACATTTTACTGGATAGACTAGATGCAAATCACTATGGTTATGCTGGCCTTGACCAGGTTCGATTTGAGAAAGTCCAGACTAGTTTAAAAGCTTGTCTCGACCGGTCTAAGTCTTGGACAGCTACAATTAATTATACTAAATCCAATTGTCGCCAGAGAGTAAGTAGTCAATTATACTTAAAACGCTTAAAATATTTTCGAAACAAGAAACTAATTTTAATTTGTGGTCTTAATTAGGTAGTACATTGGCCCACCACAACGACTCCAAAAACTACCAAACCAAGCACACATACAACATTCGCCGGAGCTACAGTCCCAACAACAGCACCACCACCAGTCGATTGTACGGATGCGGCTAATGCAGGACATAGAAAATGTAAGTGTGTTACCGCTCCGAATCCGCCAACTAAAACCGATTCGCAATGTGACTGCTGGTTTTATAGCCCTAAACCAGCTGGCTGTCTCTGTAATCATCCCGAGGATATCCAATACGCCCCGCATTGTCAAGTCACAACACCATCAACAGGAACAACAGAATCAATAACAACTACTGCACCAGTGGACTGCACCAAGGATTCAGGAAAATCAACACAATTTTGTATATGTAATGAGCCAGGAAATATAGACACGGTCCAATGTAAATGCTATAAAGACAAAACTGTACCTGAATGCAAATGTAAACCCCCAAATGACCTCACGACACCCGAATGTGTGAGAGTCTTGAAGCCCAATGAACTTTGTCAATGTGAAAGAGACATTGCATCAGTACAATTAAATACCACAGAGAATAGAAATTGTAGCATCACTAATACTCTGACGTGGAATTATAATAGACATGACTTCATTGTGGAAACTATTTGGAAATTATTTCAATTCACTCATCACTATTGTGCCGAAGATTTTCCTGATGGAACTCATTTGTCATTGTTCCATGAGAGAATCGAACGATTTTTTCATTCTGACATCCTCTATCGATGGTAACTTTAATGACTTAATTTAAATTCAATCATTCATCCTCTTCAACAAATATTTAAAAATTTATTTAATTATTTGCAGGTATAATCCTGGAGATCTTGGGGCTAAAATGTGGGAATTCTTGTACTTTGGATATGATCTCAAATGGTTTGCCAAATCCATGGACGCTTGTGTTTGTACTGCTCAGTCAATATCAAAATATAAGGAATACATGAGTCGACCTACTATCCCAACTTTTAGGAAAAAACGAGAAATTGAGGATTCTTCACAAATAATAGATCCTCAAATGAAAAAGGAAACTTTCCAATTGGAACAAGAATGAAAGAAAAGGACAAGGGAACATGGCCATCATTCTCGTGTTACATGTTTGGATGACCCTTGGGACCCGAATAAAAAATTCCACACAGTCGTACCCGAATCCTGTCGAAGATTATGATAATTTATGGAATCCCTACATGTTATTTATTTATGTGTTTTTGTTAGAGAATAGTATTTATTATGTCATTTTAAAAGTATGTTGTCATCATGTGATTTTACAAATCAAATAAATAATTGTCCCAGTCTTTTATAAAACTGATTAAATAAGATGGTCACAAAACTCACAAGTACCAAAGTACAAACTTGTAGGGGAATAACTTTGACGGTTTTTTTTTATTCAAGCATAAATAGGATTTGCGACTACTGAACATACCTACATGTATATATTAAGTAGTAAGTACAGGGGTTGACAAACGAAGGAATGTAATTTAAATGGTCATCCACATTGCCTCCAAGTTTTCAATGTAGGATAAAAATAAATTAGTTTGCACACTTTCTTGTCAGCGAACAATTAATTAATCAACAATCAGGTATGTGGAGTACACATACCACATGACAAGACACTCAGCACACTGCGACTTATCGTGACACTTATCAGAGAGAAAAATACTTTTTTTTCAACCTTCAAACATTAAAATTTCTTCAGATTTTAGGCCCAACTTGTTAAATATTCTAAAAAAACCAAAATAAAATATAACAATTAAAATTGTGATCTGATTTTACTATGAGATTTTTTTTGACTTACGCTTGACAAGTTGTAGTGAATCCAGAAGGACCACAACCCATAGCTTTCATTTTCAAAGAGTTTGTGGATTTTCCTTGTGGAAGTGGAATTGAGTCTAAACTTTCCTGCACGGCAGAAACTGTTATACGGCCTTTATTTTTAGTCCACGAGCCATCATCAGGAGGTCGAGTTACATAAGGAATGTAAAAGAACCAATCGTCGGACTTTGCCAATTCCAGCCAAGCGTCATCCCAAATTAAGCCAGTTAAGGTGGATGCAGCAAAAATGAGTACAACTTGTTTCACATTAGCACTACTACTACAATTACTACTATCCTTGATACATTTCTTGTCTTTGATCCATTTAATCATTTTCACATAAGGGCATAGTCCTGTACCCCCTCCGACTAGAATCAAACGATCAACATCCAATAACCAGTCAGTGTCAAAATTACCGCGAACTCCACTAATGTCCACTACACCAGGTTTATTTAATGCAACTTTATTCAGTAGAGGTGTGAGGAGTCCATTGTTGTAGACTTTAATTACAAAAAATATAATTTGACCACCATTCTTGTCTCCATCCTTTTTTAACGGAGAAAGAAATTTTGAGTCTTGTTGAGAGGATATGAGGGTGACTGGGGTATATGGCTTTTCATGTCCATCTACTCTAATTTTGACATGCCAACCAACAGGAATTCCAATAGCGGTCTCACAACCAAGTTGAATACCAAATAAGACATCTGACGCACCAAGAGTTTCTTTTAGAACAATTACAGCAGGGTAATATTCTATAGGGGCTAATCGAGAGTCCATAAATTCGTTACTACAAAAAATACAAAAATAGTTGTTCAGAAAAATCTTGTGATGTTTAGAATTTAGTTAAAAGCCAATTTGTAAGTAAGAAATTTTTTATTGTATGTCATAAAATATACGTACTGTAGTTTAAGTGGAGTTCCGATAGATTTCCATTTTGCTGTAATATGAAAATAAATAAATACATGATCAACTCCAGTTATAAATTTTTAAATTTACAACAACAATGTAAAATTGTATGTAAGATAATTTATTTTATCACAACATAAGGCACATGCGACAACATGTAATACAACTTAATAATAAATGATCACCAATTGACATAATTTTTAAATGCATACTTAATTGCATACAAATAATTAAAATCTTCATTCAAATGACTATTATAATAATTGTTTCTGTTGGGTCTTTAAAACACTTGACTCGTTTTTATGTGACGCGTCATTACTTAAGGGGACTTGTGTGGACCCTACAAGGAAACGATTGTACAAATAAAATAGATGGGGAAAATGACTGACAGAAATTAAAAATCTTTTAAAGTTATCACAAGTATTTTCATTCTCATGCGGACATTGTCTATCCGTGCAAATTAGAGAAATATTTGAAGTCTCACATGTTTGTCTTGTGCTGAGAGTTAAAGGAGATTTAAGCTTACTGTTGGTCGGTTTCTGAAGAGTGACTACTAATTTTTTAAAGTTATTCTCAAAAGTAACTTTTAGCTTGTCATCTGCTAATTTTTCACTTAATTTTAATTTGGCCAGCCAAATTTCTGGGGATCTTGTTACTAATCTCACAGAGAGTTGTTGTTTGTTCATTACACCTACAGACCAGTCATTCACATTTTTGTTGGACGGGCATCCAATCTCCACCTAAATCAAAGATATACATTATTGATTATATCAATGATTGAATCATGATGTTAAGATTTCAAAATAAAAATGAGCTATAGGTAGTAAACGGTGGTTATCTTAAAATTTGGTGCTATTTTCCCTTATCGTGATTATTATAGTAAACGGTGGTCACCTTGTACATTACAGTTGTATCATTTTGATCCATGGAAGTTAGTGGAAGCTTTTCACATTGTTTGTCCGTACCTATATAAAATTGTAGCACATAATTAATTGTTATTTAGTTCCTTTAGAAAAAGAAAATCAAATCAAAAGTCATGTAAATTTACAATATAAATTTTATATTGTTCAATGAACAATGTTCATACCAGAACAAAATTTGCAGCAAAAACCATTTTTCCCTGATTGTTTTGCTGCATCACCCTTGCCCATATAAAGTCCTACTTGCCTACCACGTAAGATGTTTTCAAAATTTACGTATGCATGAATCTATACCCAAAAACAAATATATGATCATTAGAATATGATTATACTCATAGCACGTAATTTTGAATATTAGTAAAAGTAAAGTGTAACTTACAGCATCAAAAGCAATTGTAGCGTCGGTACCCAAATTTTTCAAAATATAAGAGACCCCACCAGGATGATAATCACAATAATCTGTTACATCAAACACTTTCCCTATTTTCCACAAAAATATGAGAATGTAAAATTAGCTTGATAGTTCAATAAAAATTGAAATAAATTATTGTAATTGTAGAAATCTATGAATTGTACCTCGTATAGCCATCCAGCCGTCATCCCGTGTATTACTATAAATCACATAAAATTCTTTAATTTTTTCATTCTTTACAAGACAATGAAGTGCGAAAATTGATAGATAAGGCACTTACTGTTGTTTAAGTTCCTCATTGGAAATAAGCCTATTACTTGCACTTCTAATGGGCTCAGAATTAATTTTTCTCATCCAGTCTGTCATTGAATGCCCTTGTTTCAAGTATTCTTTACCCGTCGTTTTGACCTTTAATGGCTTAGCTATTTAATATGTCAATTGAACATGTTAAGAATGACTACAGAATCATTTACCTCAGATTTAGACATGTGCTAATTAATGAGTGATATTAATATCTACCTGGAGGGGCCGATGTTGGGGGTTTCATTAGCTCCATTTGGGCAGTTTCCGGTTTGGCTGATACCTTACGAACTTCTGATTTTGGAGAATGAACAAGAATTTGAGGAACATTATTTTCTGCCATTTTCTTCTATTTTCTTCTCGACAAGTGAATACTTGTGGTTGATTTTATTTTCTTGTCTTTAATATATTATGCAGATGCCACGCACTAAAGATCAAAGAAGGAAAGTAGGAAAGAAAAAGAGAATTATAATTTCAAAATTTAGATAAAAAACTAAAACATTATTATCAAAAGTACTATAAGTATTTATGTGTAATTTTACCTCTCCTCCACCCAACAGAATACATATTTCTTGTCATAGCTCATCTTCAGAACTGCTCACAAAGTGGCAAGTTCATGACGAAGTACTTAAATAAATTAAAGTAATTTTAAATTGAAAGTTTTAATTGCTGTACAAAAACTTTGATTTCGCACAACTAATGTACAATTTGAACTTGAAACTAAAGCAGGATGGTTTGAGGTACTTTCATGAAAGTAGATTAAAGTTATGTTTATATCCGACTTGCAGATAATTACTTAGTACAAAATAAAAATAATTAAAGTCTTTAAGAATTAAAATTAAATTAATCAAAAAAATTTTTTACTTTTTTAATTTTTTTTGAATTCCAAGTCTGGATTTAGTCTCAGGGGTCTCAGCGGTAAGGCGTTCAAACGAACCGTGCGAGAAAAAAAATTCTTTAAAAAATTAAGAATTGTTGTTCAAAATGGCACGTCGTTTATTAAATTTGTACAAATCTACGAAATTTCATCGTCATCCACTTCCTTTATTCTCATCCAGCGACAAAATCTGTGCTGTGTCCTTTTCAAGTAAAAATATCTTTGCGGACGGTCAACAAACAAAAGATACAGCAACAAAATGTAAGAACATTTCATTTACAAAACAATATAAAAGACTTGAAATCAACTTAAAATATCTACTTTTGTATTATATTGCCGTTAAAATGATGATAGTTAATTGTCAACATTTTAATTATAGCAACTCCTGCAGAGGACCGACTACGTAAATTCATAGATCCAAAAGTACAACATTTGTTAAAAGAGTTGACTGGATTGAGGTACGAGACTGTATTTCGAAAGAGGAAAGTGGGTCAAAAAGTTACAGAACCAACATACACATTCATGACGGAGAAACAACTCGTTGAGTCTCTTGAAGACGCAAAGACCAAGGCAGTGAAAATTTTACAAATGCCACCGGTCCTACAACCCAGAAAACCTATCAAGAAAGTCTTGTCTTGGGATCCATATCTTCAGGGCTTAGAAAGAAATGGAGTCAATCTACTTTTTACAGATATTACACCTAATCGGACAGACCGGGTAATTAATAATGTTTCAAAAAATTGCTTTGTGAGTATGGAATCAGATTGTTAATACCAAAATTTTTTATAGACTCGAATTATAGTGGTAAGAGAGCCAGACGGTACACTTAGGGAAGCAACTTGGGAAGAACGTGACAAATGTAATGAAATATATTTTCCTGTTCCTGGAAGGGAAATAAAAGTACCAAAAGTGTTCTCCAATCCGGATCTTCTCCAAGAAGCTTTGAAGAGAGTTGAAAAAGATCCAACAGACAATGTGTACGAGCATATTTGTGACCGGGCTTGTATTCAATTTGAACCAGATCATCCTTTTTATATTCAAGCCGTAGAAGCCGTCTATAATAAAATTGATGAATTACAACATTATGATTATCTTACCTCCACACGTCATTACGGGCCCATGGTATTTCACTATGTTCGTCTGAATAAAATCGACAATCTTCTTTCATTTTACATAAAACAAGAGAGGTAAGAATGAAATTATGTTTACAAAATCCTAGTAATCAAAATTAAATCAAAATACAAAAGCTACTAAAAGTATCTCAATAGTACACTACACACATTGAATGATTTGATGAATTAATTATTTGTGTTCTTTTTTCTTAGAATTCCTTCTGCTAGCAACCTAGTCTCACTGTTTCATTTAATCTTCCCAGAGTGCAAGTCAGTCAAGAAACAAGGCACAAATGATCAAGAGAAAATATCAAACTATATTCAACTAGATGCTGTACAAAAAACTGAGTTAACTTTAATTTTTAATGTATATTTGGAAAATGAAAAAGCTAAAGCAGATTTACAAACTGGACTACAACGTTCTCATGGGGCTCAGTAGGAATAGTTTGTCAATTTTACGACTAAATTAGTTTCCGTATGATAGATGATTTTTAAGTCATAATTTTTTTATATAACATAAAAAAAGTGTAAGCTGCCATCCTCTCAATATTTAGTTTGGCTAAAAGGAATTATTATTTAATGTATAATGAAATACCTATAATATTATATAAATGATTCAGTACTCTTTGAGAACCTTTTTGTTGTTGAGATGAATGTATGTTTGCCTCATTTGATGAGGATAATAAATAAAAAGATAATAAACGCTTAAATAAATGAAGTTGATCTCTGCACATGTTTTTCATTTTTTGTTGACTGCTTGGTGCAATAATCAACAATTTTCTTGTCGCAATTGAGTATTGATAGTTGAGTAGTGACAAGCTGAGTCTACTACTCAGCTTGAATACAATAGTAGTTATGTACATGAACTTGCATGTGACATTGACAAGCTCTCGAATTTGTTATGAAGCTATAGTATACAGATGAAATGCATTGGTTATTTAATGGAATTGATAATTTAATCTTTAACCTCCATCTTCTGGTTAATATAGATTATGTTATGCTTCAAAAACTAGCTCATCCACACATTGTCGAGTATTTCATTAGACGATCGAGCATTAAATATATTCTTTCTGACCATATTTTAAGTTAAAAGTCGTTTTATTCCTTTAGTACGTATAAAAAAGCCTTCCACAATTATGGGCATAAAAATTATCTTCGCTTTAGCAGTAATATTACTGTCAAATATACATGCACTAGAAATTCCATCCGATTTTGAAGAGTCCGTGTCCGCTTTAGTGGAGATATTTCGGGACAGTAATACTTCACCCGGTGTTGGTTTAGCAGTCA
This sequence comes from Arrhopalites spinosus, assembly GCA_034700945.1. NCBI lineage: Eukaryota > Metazoa > Arthropoda > Collembola > Symphypleona > Arrhopalitidae > Arrhopalites > Arrhopalites spinosus. The sequence goes on from JAQIVZ010001260.1 coordinate 10,097, forward strand.
TAACTACTGGTTAATACTAATTACTAATTAATTTTTTTTTATTTTATATGTAATTTTTAATGGGTTGTAAGGGCCACTGGCTAAATCAACTACGTGAAATAAAATCTATCTATCCATATTAATTACTAATTAACTTTACTGTGTTCTACATTAAAAACTTTTCTTATTTGCTCAAGATGGCACCCTAAACTTTACCAGAGGATATGGTCTAGGCGACATTGAAAGGAATGTTCCAGTTACTGAAAACAGTTTATTTTGCATTGCCTCTATTTCAAAGGTAATTTTTCCTGATTTTAATTTTTCCTGTAAGTTCACTAACTAAGCCAGTATAAAAAAACTTAGTGGTTTCAATTTTAAATTTTCTAATAGAGCTTTGCAGCGACAATCGTGACGAAAGTTTTGAATGAAAAATTTCCAAACTTAGGAGAAGATGCTTTGGACACACCAATTATTCAGTTGGATCCATCACTGAATATTTCTTTTAGCGATCGGTATAGTCGTTTATATAATTATAATTTAATGACAATTAAATTAAAAGGATTAAAAAGTATGAAAATTATATAAAACTATTCCAGAGTTCGGGCTGAAAGTATGTCTTTTAGAGACTTGTTGTCTCATCGTGCTTGCGTAAGCTCATCAACATTAGTAAGTGGGCAAATCCAAAAAATTAAAACAATATTTGAGGTCATTTTGACAGTGAATTTATATTATACTAGGGTCGAACTTTTGGAGCGTTTTCTACTAAAGAAGAATACATTTAGTAAAATACAATTTAACCTTAAATTATTAAAAGTACTTTGGTGTTCACTGAATTTAGCTTTTTAATTAATGTAATAGTCGAACTAGGTACGCACCTCAAGTCTGTCGTTTCAGAACGGGCTACGTCTATAATAATAATATGTTTGCTCTTGCTGGAGAAACTATTGCCAAAATTTCGGGAGCAAGTATTTATGCCGAACTTGTGAGAACACTACATACCTAATATCATTAAATACCTATTAAATACCATACCCATTAAATACATTTAGTGAATTTTAATTTTGACTATAAATCGATATTGTAGCTTTCGAGTTTTCTCAAAGAAATTGGTATGACCAACTCAAAGGTCATAAACAAGGACGAAGATTATGGCACACTTCCAAATTTGGCATTACCTTATTACTTGAATTTGGACAAAGAATTGACTCCTTTCAATCCAGACCTTCTTCGGTTAGACAAAATCCTTTAGAAATTAATTTTTTTCAAAAATCATATTAGATAAGTTGCAGGAATCTATTGTTCTTAATTAAATTTAAATAATTCCAGTCGTTCATTTTTAACTCTTGGATCTGGTGGTGTTGTTACGTCACCCCATGACTTTACAAAATATTTATTGTTCCAACTAAACGAAGGACGCGTGGGGAATGAGCAAGTTATGCCAGCTGTACGTACATTATTTATAATTTTAATTGTATTTAAACAGTCGAATGAAGCTATTTTTGATTTATTCATTTGTCATTATTTTAGTCTGTTTTGAGGAGAATAAAAAAACCGGTCAATCCATTCAACTTTAAAGGCTTTCAAGATGATGACTCTGATTCAGTGAATGGTGACATTGCTTACGCTTTGGGACTCAACGTTGGATTTTTCGAAGGTTATTTTATAACCATTTAATGTGGACATGTGTGGACAAATAATTTATAATTATGTTAATGTTTCCCATCAAAGGACAACAATTACTTAGCCATGACGGATTTTGGGCACCATACCCCAGTAGAATGTCACTCTATACAAATATGGGGTTGGGCATTTATTCCTCAGCAAATGGGCCTGGACGTCTCGTTGGACAAAGTTTCACTGATCTCCATAATTCCATTGCTTCATTACTACAAGGTTTTTCAACTGAAATTTTATTTTAATATAAATAATACCAAAAGTCAAAATAATTGTGATCAAATGTGATTTACAGGCAAGAAATTTGAGGAAGTTAAACAAGAATTTGTAAATAAGGTTCATAAAAAAAAGAAGGAAATCAAAGTCACGACTCAGAAAAAAACGCAAAAGTTCATCAAAGTCGAACCTGCTCAAATGGCTGGCGTCTATGGAAACCCCTTCCACGGTCCTTGTCAAAATAATTCATTATGCATTGTGAAATGGTTTGATAAAAATAATTAAAATTGTATTGGTGGCAATTTTCAGGGGACATGGAGATTGTGTACAACCCTTCAGATCCTGAAAATAGTCTTTCATTCATTTATGGCATATGGGGCAAAGGTTTCCTCAGAGAGTCAACATCTGAAGATAATGTATTTGAACTCGAAATAACTACTGATGTCATTGGTGATTTTCTGTCACAATCTGATACTCTTCCAGTTATTCCTATAGAGTTTGTTGATGAAGATACTTTTATTCTGAATTTTGGAGAGTTGGTCACATTTAAGAGAGACGCGACTTTGAACACTTTACCTGACATTCCTTATTCTTCTGATAGCTGTAGTCCATAGTCCACCATTTAATTTCATTTAGACAACTTGAGCTAAATAACATTAACATTAATAATTAATTATTGGGTGTTGATGACTTAAACAAAAGAAATGATATTGAGATTTAAATTCCATAGCCTAAATGGTGATTATTTAATTTATTTAATGTCAATAAATGTTCTGGTGTTTTTTGTTTGTCAATAAAAATATTTGATTAAAATGATTCAGCTTCCTTGAGTCTAAGAAATTTGCAGAATTTCTTGGCAGTTGTAATTAAATTTAATTATTAGGTTCATATTTAGAGACACTAATAATAAATATTCGCCAGCCTGAGATATACGCAGTGAGAGGAAATTCTGTTGAATGACAACACACTGATGACAATACTGATCATAAATGGAATAAAATGGAGGAGTAATACAATGCATATGGTCATTTGGATATGAATTCCTTTTCTTTGCTGTCAAATTATTTTACGAGCCTTTCATCGTCAAAGCCTAAGTACTGAAAAATTAAACGGTGCACAACTTTTTAATTATTCACTAGCTGAATGAACAGCAAAAATGATTGTGCATGGGCTACTTCTATTTTTTTGTGCCTTGTTTGACATTAAATGTCTCAAATATTTGAATGACTTTAGTTAAATGGTCGTCATCATGTAATTTCCAGCCTGATGACAATAAAATTGAAGAGTATGAATTTTGTAAAAAAACAAAAGTCCAAGTTAAAGATTGTTGGAAGTGAAAAAAAAATTTAATAAATAGGAAGATTAATAATAATTACTACTACAAATAATACAATACAACACTCATTTTTTTGTTTACAATCGCAATGCAATAAATAATTACAACAATTTAAACGGTTCAACTGGTTTAGTCTCCTCCTCTCCAGTCCAAGACTTTTCTAAATATTTACCAATTCGACTGAGAAACTCTGGTAAATTTTCTCCTTCCATCATATCATCCTCAAATTCATCCGCAGATCGTCTTCTCCTTCCCGTGGCTGAAAATAATGTGAAAATTAGACAAATAAGAAACGAAATACCATTTGAAGAAATAAATTGACAAATAAAATTTAACGCACTGTTCATCATCATAATGGTCGTAGTGGATGGTCTTGAAAATGCAAACAAAGCCACACCGAGCAAACCGGCTAAGGATAATCCACCAATCAACGTATTTATATCAACCCCTTGATGACCTTTCCCATAAGTTGAATGAGAGTAGACATAGTCATCTCCATGACTATGACTTTGACTGGGCCAACCCCAACCTTGACTTTGATATCCTCGTGCTTGTGACACAGCTTTTGGTGCCTCTTTTGATGCTGCAGAGGTCACATTCCAAGACCTGGAACTAAATTCATACAAATTTATATTAATTAACATCTTTCACATCATTAATATTTTTCATGCACATGAAAGCACAATTTTTAGTACTATTTTTGAATTTTCACAATAGTTTGCTCCATATTTTTGGGTAAGGTAGTTAACTAATATTTTAAAAAATATTTTCACCTTGCAGTTTTTGGTTTAGCAGCTTGTTGTTGTTGTGTTGGGTAAGAGTTACTGTGACTTCTAGTATTGGAAGAGGATGGTGATGAGGCTGAAAAGAATCCTTTTCCTTGATTAAATAGTCGACTGAAAATATTTCCTTGGTCTGAAGTACTTAGAGTAATAGACACTGTGGCTGTGAGAACCAAAAAAGCAAAGAATCTCTGGGTTCCCAACATTTTTGTGATGGTGAAATTTTTGAAAAAAGAATTCAAAATAATATTATAAATTTGGAAAACTTTGTCCAAAATAACTAAAATGGAGTAACATGCACGAGAGAAATAAATTATTTGTTGATCCTCCGAATCCCAAAAGTTGAATGAGTGACATAAACGGGACTAACACTCAATGTATACGTGTGAAATGACCTTAAAAATGTACAAGACCGATTTTTTTCCCTCTTAGAAAGGAAATTCAATGAGGCGAGAAATGATCCGCTCTGTATGGCCGGATGATTTACCTTTATACTTTACGTGTCTTTTTATATATATCCAATGCTTTTCTGTCGCCAATTCACGTGTGTTTAGTTCATACATTCATACATGTTGATGAGACTCAATGAGTTTACTATCAGTCAATTGTCTACATAAGAGTCTACATGATGATGATTCCGGCTTTAAATTGAAATTATAAACGTCTTTAACTTTACATGTCCTTTTATATAGACTATATATCTATCGTCATTTTGTACACTTGCGGTCCATTTCCTTACATGAAATTTTCTGTTTACTTGTGTAGTATCTACTTTTACACACACTGACATTCCAATAACTACGTGCCCCCATCATTTTGATCGTATCCAATTGATGGTTTTTATCTGCACATTTTCGATTAGTAAATAACTTGTACAAGTTAGCGTCTCTTCATTTTCCTTAAACTTTTGTTCATCTCCTCCTCCTCTTATTATCTTCATCATCTTCTTTATTTTTTTGTGTCCTCCGTAGATTGACTAAATTTTTTAGTTACTCTAACATACATTTTTGTCACTCGTGGTTTATTCGTCAATGTGGTAGTGGTATGATATGTGTGGCTTACATTTCACGCGTAAGTAAATTCAACAATGCACAATACAATATCGAATGAGAAAAACAGGTCAATCGCAAATAGAAGTGACATTTTGAACATTTGGACTATTATTATTTATTTTGAAAAAAATTGGTTATTAGTGGATTGACAATTTTATTGATATGTAGACTCGTGTCTCCTTTTTTTAACTCGTTGTTACGAGAATGGCAAGTTTTGTCTTGTCATATGAGTTTGAGTTTGAATGAGTATATAAATTTTAACCCATATTTTGAGTTTGATATGAAAATCCCCTCTTTTTGTTTTTTATTATTAAATTCTGTGTGTGGACTTTGTGTCAATTAGTAGAAAATCTTTGAGAACATGTACAACATACGTTGAGTTTTTCTGCTCTAATTTAATTGTTTTTTATTGTATTGACAATTTAAGAAATTCGTTGTGCTTTCCATATTCTTTTTTTCTTTCTTTCAAAAAACTTGTACATACTCATTCAACCAGTACAATTTTAAACTACATATAGAGAGTGTGAGAGACAGAGAGAGATATATAAAATCACAATAATTAAATACAGTTAATTTAGTACTATCCTTCTTTAATTTGTTGTCTTCTAGCTAAAATTTTCTCCACCCATAAATTATATTCGAGAAGATTTCGTTCTTCTTTCTCCAGTTCGTATCGTTCGGCTGATAAGACGGAGAAGAGATGTCCTAGTGTTAATTTACGATTTATGTCAATTACAGCCTGTCAAATATACATTAAATGTTCATTTCAATCATCACGTTAGATTAAATTAATTTTTCTGTCAATTAAATATTAAGTATTCATTATTGTACATTTGTTTTCCCCTTCCTTCGAATTTTCTTGCGTTTTCCATGTGGAGCATTCTGTTTTTGAAAATAAAATAAAATCATCATATTCTGTATTTTTAGTATTCAAGTATCAAAATACCTCCATTATGTCCGTAGCCTGTCGATCGTGTTGAAAATTAAACATGGTTATGAAAAATCATTATTATTGGTCAGAATTATTTTATTTTATGTAGGTACTAACCCTTCTTCGAACCCTACGACGTATTAAATTTTCTTGTTCCTGTTGAACTATTGATTTTTGCCTTTTGTTTAGCTATAAAAAAGTAAATTCAACACTATTATTATATTCATGTCGTACCTTTATTTTCAGTGTCTGGAATTTTGTTGACAAAATGTATGACACAGTGAAGCGAAAATATTTAATAAAAATGTTTTTAGTTACCTTCTTGTGGTCATTTGTTCTTGAGGATGATTTTCTTTTGAGAGGTTTAAGTTGCTCCAAATGTCTGTCATTTGCCTGTACAGTATGAAAGCACACAAAAAAGTTGACAAAATTACAAAGTTTTCATCATTGTAAACAATCTTCTGTAGAAATTGATATTTTAATGTACGGTTTCGCACAATTATGACTTTTATGAAATTTTATGTTTGTCATCTTACCCATATCAACTTTTTTTTGTAGTTCTTTTTAAAGAGATCAGAAAATTCCCTTTCTCTCTGAAATGCCTCATTGGATACACTATTCATCTAAAGTAATTTAAAAATGAATGTTTAAAAACTTTACTGGATATACTGTACGGCACGGCATATACCAAGAAGTAAAATTAAAGTGAACGTACCTTTGTTAAGTAGTGATGAGTATTTGGAGTCAATTTTTTCTTGTCATTTTGATGATCAAGCCTCCTTGATTCTGAAGAATCTGATGATGATTTTAAGCCATGTATCGACTCACATTTTGAACTGGGTATAAACTGACATACTATAAATATGAGACTAAATAATTTAAATGTTTTGTCTATTTTTTTTGATACTCTACTCACATTAGAGTTTACTAAATATTTTTTATTGATCATCCTATATAAATTAATGACAATGGTTCTTTACTCACATTGACAATTTTGAATTTACTAAAATTTAAAAATAAGGTAAACTTTCAACAAAGGAAGTACAACTTTTTTTAAAGATTGTGACTAAATATAAAAAAATGAGACAATTTGAACAAAAGCGATTTTATTCTAATGACAAATGTATTTAGTCACTTTTACTTTCTGTTTTATTTTGATTAGTACTGGCATAGTGGTCCACTTTTAGTCATGTAAACATGTCAATATTATGTAATTGAATGAGTGGCTACCCCTCCTGCAAACATAAAATGAGTCTATTGTTATTTTCTTGTGTTACAGGTGTGTAAAATAATTTTGTATTACTATTTGGGTACTTATTTTTTGTCATGATGTAATAATATAAATCAATAAGTACACCAAAAGAACTTCTTGTTCAGTCTAATATAAAACTATTGATCAGTGCAGCAAAAAACTGAAGAAAATCATTTCCCGTCTTTCAAACGAATGTTTTTTCTCTTGTGTGATTCCAATTTTAATTGCATTTTACATTTTATTATGTCCAGGGAAAGAGAAAAAAAACTATATATAGTTTAATCGTTAATTAAATAATGACTATAAATAACAGCTGTAGATTTGATCTTAATTAGGTTCATTGGAGCCATGAATAAATGACAAGCAAACTAAATTTAACTAATGAATTTCATTGAGTAAAAATCTATGAAAAAGAGTGGGACTGCTGCAATTCAAAAAAAGAAAATTTGAGTAAAAATGTTTTACTCAAAATTTTTGTTTTTAATTTTGTTTTAAAGCTCCTCTGTGTGTCATTATTGTCAAGATGACCAACGGACCATGTTCAGTAAGTTGTCAAGTTTCATATTTAAATGATAACTGACTTTATCGTTTATTTTGATTGCAAAGAGTACAGCGGACAAATTTCATGTTGAATGTGTCATTTTGGTTTTAAAATTTGAGTGATACATTCAGCTACAATTGTACTAAATGTAATTAACTATTCTAAAAAATATTTTTTTACTGATGTTACAGATATCAAGCGGATTATAACAGTTTGACGTAACAAGTTAAGACAGGTATGAAGAGTTTATGATGATTTGCAAAATTACAGTGGGTATGCAAGTAACAACAATTACAATTGTTCTTTATGATCTTGTAGTGTTGAAAACTTGGAAGGAACAAGAAGAAAATGGGACCTCGATTAAATTGTTGTGTCAATTGTTCCTACACCCCGTCAAACAGTAGTGAGAACAATAAGGGAGCAATTCTTCATGAAATGTTTGAAAATTCTCACGTAGGAAAAGATCTTTGTGTGAAAATTGTCAAAGTTGAAACAGTCCTTAGTTCAATTTACAAACTAAAATATTTAAAAGACCTCGAAAATGTGACCGGTAATAGAGATAACAAAGACCCATTGTTTTTACTTCCTCCTCAAGAAGATGAAGAGGAATTTGGAGTGTGTGAAAATTGTTCGACTGCTCTCGCTGACCTCTGGACTGCTTATGGAACCTTTAATAAATTATCTCATCTTGATTCTATTTTAAATAAGAAAATTTCTACATTAGATCATTTAATTCAAACTCTTTCAATTGAATCAGACCTAAACGTCAATGTTAAATCTGAAATTGATGAAGACTCTGGAGAAAATAGTGATGAAAATTTCATGGACAATGATGATAATTCTATTGATCACAATGATGAAGTTTCTCATTTAATGAAATGTGAATTTCAAGAAGAAGCCCAAAATTTTACAAATGGGGATAACACTACTACTAGTTGTAGCAAAATCAACTTTAAACCAAGACTGTTAACAACAGCAACAACATTAATTGTATCAGAACCAAGTGTGAGTATTCGTAGACTGAATGATGATGAAATTACAGCAGCAACAAAGAGAAAAAGAAAAAACACATTGAAGAAAACAACTTACAAAGATGATGATTCGGATTCTAATGGGAGGTCAAATTTATCAGAGGAGAGTTCAGAGGAGGAGGAGAAGGAGTGTAAGCCATGACTACATATTTAACTAAATAATGCTAATATTATCAATAAATTATCATATATTTCTAATTTTTATAATTTTTATAATTTCCAATTTTTTTTTTCGTTTTATTACGAACAGATAAACCACAACCCCGCTTAATTGTGAATCTTTCACCAAGGAAGTCAAAAAAAATCCCCAAGAGAAATCGACAAAGACAAGTCGGACCAGATGGAAAATTTATTCGGACATTCAGAGGCGAAGTTTACCAAATTCCCAACGGTACTTGTCCAATATGTCAAGCAGTCTTTAATGTCCCATCAAATTTAACGAAACATTTAATGACTCACATTGAAGACAAGACAAAACATGTTTGTCCTCTCCCCAATTGTACTCAATCCTATACTCAAAGAGAATCCATCATCAATCATTTAAAAAATCATTCCAATGATATTCGATACACATGTCCCGCTCCAGGTTGTACCAAAAACTTTACGGAAAAGTCATTCAAGACTTTTCATTTAAAATCTCATTACAGAAATAACATTTACATTTGTCGTCATTGTGATGAAATATTCGATACAAAATCAAATCTTCAAGATCATCAGTCAAAAAATCATCCACAAATTCATTCTTGTCCAGCCTGTCCAGATAAAGTTTTTGAGATGGAGGTTCAACTGAATGATCATATTATGAAGGAGCATCCGAAGGACAAACCTTATCTTTGTACAATTTGTTTATCATCCTACAAATTTAAGAGATTGTTACAAAAACATTTGCAGAGTCATGAAACTAAAAATTATATTTGTTCTTCTGGATGTGGAAGAAAATTTTTGAACGAAAAGGGTCTCCAGAAACATGAGGATAGTAATTGTAAGGGTCCCCCAGAACGTTTCAAGTGCCCCATGTGCTCTCGAACTTTTAGATATCTAAGAGAATATACCGTCCACCTTGAGACTCATAAGGGTCAATTAAGCCCACTCAAGTGTACTTGGGAAGGATGTGACAAAACATTTTGTCATAAATTCACCTTAAACAGACATCTGAAGACTCATACGACTGAACGCAATTTTACCTGTGACACATGTGGTCAGAATTTCAAAACCAAAAGGGTGCTAATGCGTCATTTGGACGTCCACGGACAGCCAAAGGCTCATCTTTGTTCCAAATGCGGCAAGGCTTTTCTTCGAGTGGAAGGACTTTATAAGCATATGAAGGTTCATAGCGACGCGAAAGGGTACATAATATTATTTAAACACTACTATGTTACTATGTATCATCATATAATAATAATTTGAATGAAAATGAAAACGAAGTTAATTGTGTTTATTATATTTTTCTAGCTACACATGTGAAGTTTGTCATAAAGAATTTAAGTATGCTGAATCAAGGAGACTACACTTTCTCACTCAACATCAAGAAGCTCAATTTGTTTGTACAATTTGTAATCAAGGTTTCCCTTACAATTTTAGTTTACAGAAGCATTTGTCAACTGCTCATGAAGGTCAATAATTTATTTTGTATAGTCTATAGAGTACGTAAGTATAGAGGTAGTTTTTATAAATTGTATATCAATGAGTAATTTCCCTAGTTGTTCTTTATCTTTTTACTTTTGAATAAATACAAGAAAATAATTTACAATTTGTGTATTCATCTTGACTTTTGTTTCATGATTTCGGGCGCTTAGTTCATATTTGTCCAGCATGGTCTGAAAACAAAGACAATGATTGGTATGAAATTCTGAATTTCAAATTCAACGATCATGAGTAGACAGACGATTCTGTTCCAAGACTAGAGAAAGAAAAAGTATAGGGCTTTGGATGCATTCATGTCCAGAGGATAAAAATTTTATTACATATTCAAAGTTTATTACAAGAATGTAAAGTTTTTGTAAATAACCAGAAACCATAATAATAATAATAAAATTACTTCAGATGTGCGTAACAACAGAAAAAGTTATATCATTTTCTATACTACATGCACATACATTTTGTATTATAGATATTATAATAGTTTTATTTCTATATGCATAGAAGTTATAATTATTATCCAAAGAAGCAACCATCACAATAATTGAAATAGTAACAATTAACTATTTTATGTAAAGATTGTTGTATGTAGTACTCACTTACTAGAATTATACAATTACTTAATTATATTTATAAGTAATAAAGAAGTATAAGAATAAAGGAACAACAATGGTGACAACCCTCAGCCCCAGTTTCTTTAAATTTTTTTTTTCAACGTTTTGTTTTCTCTCTCTTGTATTTAATTCATGAATTTTTTTTTAAGTTTTGGCACAATTTGTAGCCTTCAAATATTTTATTTCCTCTTTATATGTTACTACGTATATCATAGTTAATGTTGTATTTTGTAATAATAAAAAATTGTATAGAGTCTATCAATGTATTTGTCACAACTTCTGTGATGGCGACGATATTGAGCTTTGGCTTAAAAAAAGAGTTTTTTTACCATACAGAAAGTCGATCCAATTACACAAAAAAAAACATCATTAAACTGAAATAAAAAATATAAAAACTCACTCAATTTAAGATACATTTTCTTTCATAATAAATTAAGCTTGAAGATAAACAATCTTTTTTTTGTTATTGTTGTTTTCAAGTCCACAAACACACACAAATGTCCTTTGTAATAGTCCGTCCAATTTATTTTTATTAAATTTACTTTGGATTCTTCAAGTCAGTCTTGACCTGTCCTCTCCATTGTTGGGATCTAAAGGCGGCTAGGGTCCTGGGTATCACTTTTCACCACGATTGATTGTGGAACATTAAATATTACATAGTATTTAATTAAATTACATAACATAGTACAATAACATATGGTGCGACAGTCAATGAATAAAGTAGTAGTATTCATATTTTAAAAAACAATAACAACTATAGTACATGTCTATATAATACAATATATATTTATATATTTATATTTTATATAGAAAACTCTCACTGATTGACTAAATAATACGAACACACCGTGTCACATTAACATATTTTACAGTGAAATTAGAACAAACAACAAAACAAAAAAAAAATGTAGAAAAGAAACTAACAAGGAAAAACAAAACTTGTAAATTTCAAAACAGGCTCTGTTTTAGTAATATGTGTTCAATCTATTTTTTTGTTGACTTTTTCATTGTTTAACTTGAAGAGTTTTAAAAACAAAATCCTACCCATGATTTTTTTATATAGCAAAACCAAAAGTGTAAACCCAACCAAGTCAAAGTTATACATAATTTATGAAAATAAACGATATTAAATACGATATTATAGTACAGAAGTATTTTTCTACACAGACAAAAATTATTCGATTTCAACTTTCGATTAATCTATTTTGTTTCGATTAACTTAGGAAGAGAATAAGAATTCATTCCATCAACAATGATTATTTGTTATACACAACTAAGAATTAATTTTTCATAAACTTTTTTTTGTTTGCCATCAGAGCAAAATTTAAAAAAAGTACTTTAGTAATTTATATTTAAGCCTTCACCTTTGATTCACCTACAACAGAGATGACAGAGGTATTTTAGTTAAAAGGTACCACCTTACATATAAATACCATTTTTAGACTAATAATATTATCATGTAGTGACCACAAGTAGTACGTAAAAGGTAAAATAATAACAATAAAATATATTGTATATATAACGATTTCGACTTAAAATCCCGAAAGCACCGTGTAAAATCTAAAAACTTTCCGATAGCATGTACTAAATATTATTATAACAAGTCTTTTCCAATATCTTTTTTTACAGTACATAAAATACATCTTAATAGTTAATGACAACTCTCTCTCTCTCTATACTAAATTATATGTTAAAATAAATCCCAAATATAATAATAATATTGTTGCTCAAAGTCTTAGTCTTAAATCTTAATTACTATAGGTAAATGTATTATAGAAACAGACACTAGCTTAATTCAACTGACCAATACAACGAATACAAGGCGTGATAATTCATCACAATTATTATTGTGCCACAATTCTTCTCAATTATTATATAAAAATTCAATGTTCAGTTCTGGACTATTAATACGAGGACATAATTTGACGACTTAGAAAATCAATCAAGGGCACATTTCTTTCGTGGGTGTGTCATGTCATAACGGACATTAAACTACACAATATTGTGATTACTACAATAAAATCACTAGCTTATACCTACATACAATTTATTTATTTTCTAAGGCAGCCACTTTTGACAACAATGATATGTGAGGCAACGCTGAATGTGCTGAGATGCTATACCAGTAGTGCCTACTACAATCATGAGCTTGTTGTTATTTCTGAATTAATAATTACTTTTAGTGCTGTGGAGCAAAAAACTATTTGACTTGAAATACGTATTATTAAATCAATTTGAAATGTATTGAGGACACCGATGACTCTCCAAATTTTCTCGTATAAAAAAGTTTTCTCCACATCTATTACATTGTAGTGAGTCTTCGGTTGGGGCATTATTGCGACTAATGTACTCCAAACTAAGCTGACTCTGTGTTTGAGCTGGAGTTTCATTTGGGTTACGTAACGGTAACCCAGCAGAGCCTTGCTCCCACAATTGCTGAATTACATGATGTTGCTGATGAGCTGGTTGAAGGTCATGATGTTGCTGTTCAGAAGCATCAGGCTCGTCAAGAATACTAAAATTAAATAATTAATTTGTAAATAATCATACAAATTAATATTACAAATAAATACGTCTTGTAAAGATGCGAAACAGTAAAAAAAAAGAAAACTTACGGCAATGGTGGAGTATCAAAAATTGAAGGTCTAGAATATTAGCAAAAATTTTTATTACAAATCCTTGATATTTTTAAAAGGTCTATCGTGTTCATCTTTTTTGGTTCATCAGTATTATAATTAGACTCGAGAGAAAAAAATTATCCACAATTCACAATATTATTCTCATTTCCTCCATATTATACTGAATACTGTAAGTTATTTAATTTGGTGATCACAGAAAAAACAGCATCACAATAAAACTGTTTCATCTAATCTAAAATTCAATTAACTCTTTATCTTAGTCATAGTAAAAGTGATATATCTTACATATTATTTTGGGACAAAGGTCTCAAAAGAATTTTGATCTATTGGAAGACTTGATTGATTACTTAATTGAATTATATAGAATCCCAACCAGCAGTGTAATCAAAATATGGATAACGAACCAAAAAAACTAACATTTTTTAAAAACTCATGATTTCTATGTAAACATACCTGGGTAATGCATTTGCATCATATTCTGCGGTGGGAGCGGGAACAGCTTTCGGTCCATTATGGTTACCACTGACGTTGTATGATAAGGGAATTGGAGAATTATAGGAATTTACATTCCTCAATTCACAATATAAATTGCCCCCATCCACTGTGACGTCTTGGGGTGGCAAAGGAAACCTGCTGTCTAGGTTGATTGAGGGTACGAGAGAATGTCCATGATGATGCAAGCTCTATAAAATAAATATCAAATGTTTATAAAAGAGTAAGAAAATATATTAAAAATATGTCCAGTAAAAACTGTAGCCATTATATTGGTACACGTCATGAGAACAATGAGAACTTACGGGAGAATTCATATCATGATATTTCCGCATTTGGTTAGAGGTAGATCCTGAAATGAACAATAATTTTATTGAAATAAATACCTCAATAGGCTTTAAATATTTTGTAGGGCATATTTTAATTTACCCTTTGCCATTAGGTCTGAATGGTGATGATGGAGATGTGGATTATGTGTAGAGTGTGGAGGAAAATGTGCCGGGGGTGGACCCTGAGATGTACTTGCGATTCGAGGATTATCTCTTCCAGAGGGCCCACCTATTCCTGAAATACAGAGAATTACAAATTACAACCACATGCAAATGCGTTCTCCTGTAATTATTAATTTATATTTACTAGAGACATAAAACATACCAGGATAAAATGGGTAATATGGAGGATGAGTTGGAGGTGGTGGTAAAAAATATGGCGAGTGATGAGGATGATCAAGTTTTCGATGATGATGATCATAATGTCCTGGGTAAGGAGGTTCATTTCCAAAATATTGCAAAATTCTCTGTTAAATTTTAAAAACAAATTATATTGAAACTTTTGTCATTGGTTATAATATTGTTTTTGGTATAATCACTGGACAATTCAAAAGATATGTAAAGTATTATTCCCACCTTTTTGGGCTGAATCATATTGTCCACTTTGTGCATATTATGCCTCTTCATATGATGTTCTCTTTCTCTGTCTGGAATTCGAACGCTGTTCTGTGAATGTGAAACATGATGTTGCATATGCTCAGAAGGATGTTTATCAAATTGATCTTGATATTGGGGTTGATGATGGTGATGATGGTGATGGTGTTGCTGCTGTTCAACTTGTTGCTGTTGATGTTGTTGTTCTGGCTGTTGTTGTTGTTCTGAAATCATTAAGAGTAATTAGCTCATATGCAGGTCAATTCTTTGACTTAATAAAGAACCCTAGACTGCAACGAAAAAACTCCAAAGACTAATTTCTTGCAGGCTGTAGTTTTAATTAACTCAATAAGACATTTAAACTAATCGGAAACTTACCATGTTCCACCGGACTGGACTGATGATGCTGTTGTTGTTGTAATTCCTGATGTTCTTGATGATGCTCTTGATGTTGATCTAACTCTGTTGATTTTTGATTAGGGGTTGAGTCATCGAGTGGATACTGATAAGCCCTCAGAGCCATTTCTTCAATTTCAGCATTACTAGGGGTTGTGGGTAAATTTTTGTCTGGACTTTGTTGTTGTTGTTGTAATTGCTGTTGTAATTGTTGATCTGTTGTGGAAAGAATATGCATATGAAATAATAGAAATTAGTGGCATAAAAGAAAGAAACACTGCAGTGTTCTCTTAAAGTGATAAATTGATAATGTAATGTTTGTCTCGTAAAAGAAAAAATTACCTGCACTACATTCTCGCTCTATTTGTTGATCCAACTCTTCAACTACCTTCTGAGACGGAGTTGTTGAATCGTCAACGGGATATTGATAAGCTCTTCGAGCCAACTCTTCATCAATGTAAGTGGTAGTAGGATTTGGAATTAGTTGAATTGGAACTCCAACATTAGTCTCTTTAAAGGCATACAAGGACCCAGTAGCCAAAGAGATTGGAGAATGGGCTCGTCCATATTTACTTGACATGTGTTGTCCATGAGTGATTACACTCTGTTTGGGAATTGTGTAGTCAAGTTGTTGTGGATGCATGTCATTAGACCTAGTAGCATTCAAGTCAATGGGCGATGTTGGCTGAGGTAGTTGAATGCCAGAGGGTGATGACAAACTATCATTAAGATTGTCAATGTCATCGAGATCGCTTGGAGTTGATGTACGTGTTGTAGTTGTACCATTGTCAGAATCCCCATTTTCATCTTCAGACTCACTCAGTCGAAATCTCTCCCTACTACTATTCTCAATTTTCTTCAAGTCTAATTTTATTGGCTGTATGATTTCTGGTGGCTGTGGAAATTGATTAATCGGCATATTTTGGTACGATTGTTCTAGATGTGGAGGAGGAGGTGGTGGGGGATAAACTCCTGTATGAAATGGTGGTTGCTGTTGATGATAAAATTGATCATGACCATACAATTGTTGTTGTTGCATATGATGATGCGGAGGATGGTATGCAACTGGTTGAGGTCTATACAATTGTCGAAGCTAGAATGTCAAAAAAAACCATAATGACACCATCAATAAATGAACCCAGAGACTTTAGAGACTCATTTTCCAATTTCATTCAATCATGAGAAAATTGACTGCATTTAAACTTACAATGTCCCCTTGGTTTTGAAAGTTCGACTGTGCTTGAGTCATTTCAGGTGTTTGGACCACCGTGGGTGGCGGCTGTAAATGTTTTCTTGTCTAAATAAATACACATCACAAAAAAAATTATTTAGAAAATGCATTAAATAATGATCACAGAGATGTGTTGAGCTAACGTACATGAAATTTTGGTTCAAATATTAAAAAATATGTTCTAAAAAATGATCAAAATTAAATTACCACATGCATTGGCAAGCCTCGCATCATGAGGGGCTTTCCACAAATCGGACATTGTACCCGATCCCCTTGACTATCTATTGTATGGAATTTTGCACAATGTTGCTCATAGGACGCATCATGACTTGGTAGCAAATCTAAACAAATCCAACAGCGTCTAAATCCATGATTGAGTAAACAATTTGTAGCTTTAGTATGAACCTGAAAACAAACAAAAACAGTAGCAATGTTAGAACGTCTAAACTGATTCAAAAAAGAAGTAAACTTGTACTTTACATAAAGTCACAAAAAAACATAATTCCTTACTTTATACTTCTTTTTACAGTTTGCACAACGTTTCAATTCTTGTTGATACCATGTAGCATCAAAGCTAGGGACAAACGAAGGTGATGCCGAGAAACTTTGCCGATCGTACTGATTCCTTGAATGAGGCACAGAGGCTGGTCGTTTTTGTTTACTTGAGGATGATGATGGAAGTTGTGGTTCTAGTCGTGGTGGACGGCCGTCAGTATCATAAGATTGTGACCTCAGGATAGATTTTCCAGCGGATGATAGTGACAATGGATCTTTTGATGATAGCGCTGAACTCTTTTTGAGACTTTTTAGTTTTCTGCTTGTACTAGAAGATCTCAATTTTGTAGCTTTTGTGAGTGTTGGAGGGGGTGTATCACCTCTTCGTCCCGCAAAATATTTCACTAGACGATTAGTATAAGATTTAAACTGCCTCTTTGATAAACGTGGAAGCATAACTTTGGGATTTTCTACCCAGTACACTTGTCCAGATGATGAGACGACCTTGTACCGTCGACTTGGATTCCGTATTAATGCAGCAGCAGCCGAAGTCATCGACAATGGCTCTAACCCACTCCTCTTGATACACAATGTAGTCCCATTCCCTTGTGTAGTAGTCCAGGTAATTGATGATGACGATGTACTACTACTAGTTGTACCATCTGTAAGGATAGCAGCTGTAGTGGCTGCAGTAGCTGTGGAGGAGAGGACACCGTCTGGAGGAATTACACGAGATTGGGGCGACTTGGTTTGGGTGTGCTTTTCTCGAACTTTACGATTCTTCTTTTTCTTACGACGTACACTTAATGCACTTTCACTATCATCATTGTCACTTTTATCTTTACCAGTGGAAGATTCAACTACACTTTCCTTCCTTGGAATTTGCTCATCGAGTGAACTTTCTGTCAGGACAGGGTCTGGAGTAGCAGTTGTTTGTTCAGCACGTAAGGTTTGTTCACAACCCTCCAGAACCTTTTCATAAGATGCTCTATCATCACCATCTTCGGAAGAATTTCTACCCACTGATCCAGAATTAAATCCAGACTCTTCTGTCTCTACTTCGACTTCGTTGATAGTGTCTGTTTCCATCTCCATTGAAAAGAAATCAGCGTCTGTTACCTCGACGGTCTAGAAGTAGTTTAGAGAGTAAGAGAAAAAATGCTTCAATTAATATCTTGTACCATTTGTACAATAAAGAAAGGACTCAAATACATTATTTTTCGTATAAATTTTTGTACTTAAGGAATCAAAGTCAAGTATATGCAACTTACTTCTTGAGGAATTTCATCAACAAATTCATACAATTGTTGTGTTTCAGCGGAAACTGTTAATGAAGTTTCTACAGCCTCTTCTTGTGTGACCTCAAGATTCTGGGGTGAGAGTTGATCTTCCGAAATGGAAGGTACCTCTGATGAATTAGTAGCTTCAGAAGGGCAAGTCGGCGACTTTTCAATTGTTTCTTGATCTTCAATGGTCTTCTCACTCTGAACAATTGGTTTTAAAGCTTCAACGGGTTCTGGAACTTCGACAGAGGCAGACGATTCTGAAGCTTTAATCGAGTCTGATGATTCTACAGTTTCAATAGAAATAACTTCTGGAACTTCAGTGAGGGGTTCTGAAGTTTCTGTGGGTTCACTAACAGAGGATTCTGAATCTTGTGCAATGGATTCTTGTGCTGCAACTGGGATTTGATCCCCTTCTACTTCCATGGGATCATTCCCCTCCAAAATGTCAATTAATTCTTTGGCCGCGTTACTTTCACTTTCCTCCTGTAAAAAAAGAATAAACAATACAATCAAAATATTTCAGCAAATAAATTAATTAATAGTCAGGAATCATAGACAGAACAATAAAAAGGACGATACTGAACATAATAAACTTATAACTCTTCAACACACGAAATCATTCCATTTGACTTACTTTATTTTTTTTGAGCTCTTGTTGTCTTCGCTCTTCTTCTTCCCTCTCCTTGCGTCTCCTCTCCTCTTCTGCCTGTCTCCTTTTTTTCTGGAAAAGGTCTTCATAAAATTTTGTTGTTTTACGTGGTGTGCGTGGTTGCTCATTTGCACTATGAGATTTCACTGCTGGTAGAACAATATTACCAAGCACCAATGGTGGTAGTTCACTGATTGTTGGCGTGACTGATTCTTGTGATGGACTATTCGAATCATCAAATAAACTAGTAATAGGTAGTGTAGACGTTAAAGAAGGTATAGAACTCGACACTGTTGTAGCGGGACAAATCAGACCGGATTGTTTCATACTTAATTCTACTTTTAAACTTATTTCTTCTTCGATTCGTTTTTCCTCTGCAAGTCGTTCCAACTCTTTTCTTTCCGCCTCTAGACGAGCCTCTTCTTCTTCTTGTTTTAGTCGAGTCTCCTCCTCCTTCTTTTTCAACAATTGTTGTTGACGTTCTAAAACTCCTCTTAACTTCTGCGCTTCTTCAGCAATCTTCCGGTGAGCTTCAACCTCATCAGCTTTCAACTTTTGCTCGTCTTCAAGCTCCTTTTGACGTCTAGCTTCCTCCATTTTTTTAGACTGTAATTCTTTAAGCTTTTTCTGTTCTTCAGCTTTGACACGTTTTAATTCTTCGACCCTTTGACGCTTTTGCTCCCTTTCTGACGTATGACGTTTTTCTTTTTCTTCAGCAGATTCTTTCTCTTTCTCTGCAGCTTTAGCCAATCTTTCCTTTTCTTTCTCTTCGGCCTCAATTAAGAGTTTCTTTTCTTTCTCAGCTTGTTGTCTTCGCTGCTCATCTTCAGGTCTTGGAATAGTAATTTTTTCTATATTTATGCTTAAAGTTTTAAACTTTACTGTTTCTTCAAGTTTCTTTTGTTTATCAGTTGGTTTTGAGCGTTGTACCCGTTTCTCTTCCTCTTCTTGAAGTCGCTTTTCTTTTTCCTTTTCAGATTTTTGTCGTTCTGCAGCTGCTTTTTTCCTTTGAAAATCTTGAACTCGATCATAGGACTGACGACGAGTTGAAGGGGCTGGTTCAGAGACTTGAGGAGTACTACGTTTTTCTCTTCCTCTTAAAACTCGTCTATTCTCTTCAATAGGGGACTTGTCTTCATTTTCAGTACCATTTTCAGATTCCAAATCAACAGTTATTATTGGAGAAGTTAATCTACCATGACTTGCCAATGACTGTTCAAGTTTTTCTTGCAACTCGTGACTAAACCGAATTTCTTCTTTTCGACTGAGTTGCTCTTGAGCTTTCATGAATCTGCCCTCACTTTCATCTCGTCTTCGGTGAGAGAAGCTACTTTTCCGTTGTAGTCTATCTTCCTCTTTGTCCATCATTCTTTTTTCTTCTTGTTTTTGAAGTTCTTCCTGTACTTGCTGCTTACGAAGAGTCTCAATCCTTTTCAATTCTATAGTCCTATTTCGTCGTTCTTGTCTCTTTTCTTTCAATGACTTTTTGGTCTTTTGAGGTTTCGTAATAGTCTTTACAATATTGTTGTTGATTGAGCTACTCGGTGGTGATGATGCTATTGTTGTTGTTAAAGGTTCTGTAATGATTTGAGCAATTTGTTTGTGTTGACCATTCTCATCAAACGCTACCGTTTCAAATTCAAATGTTCGCCCTTGTAAACTATCACTTTCCTCCACAAAATCTTCATCAACCAACAAACTTTCTAATTCTGGAAAAAGAAGCAAAAGAACATAGAATGAGATTCATTTTATAAATAATCGAGGGAACAGTACTTGAAAAATAAAGTACTTTTTAAATAAAATAAATACAAGAATTTTTTTTTAATTTACCGAGAGGATCTCTCTCATCATCATCACTTTGTGAGGCAGTTCCTTCATTTCTTATTATCACATCGTTGACTAAGTCTGCAGTTGTTGGGCTGAACACATTAGAATCGTCTTCAAATGCTTCACTGACATTCCCAACTTCCTCAATATCAGCATCAATATCGAGATGAGCACCCGTAAGTTCCTAGAGTATAAAGATAGTAGAAGGAAGAACATTATTGACATTATAATGGTACATTAAATTAATAAAATTTGATTGATTGACAACATAATTTTTTAAAACGTATTATCAATCGTGCATTTACATGCATTGTTTTTTAAATGAAATCAAAATGAATTGTATTTAAGTATTAACCGTAAGTAACTCCATTTCTACTTCATCTGAATTCTCCTCGTAATGAGAGATTTGTTCTTCCTCAATTTCCTCCTCATCTTCAACTTCCTCAATATCAACTTGAATGGGGGAATTATTGGAATTTTCGTTTGCACTACATACGGGATTTTCATTCTGTACAAAGTAAATAGAGGGTAATAGAGAGTAATTTGAGGCCTCAGTTTCAGTTTCTTCTGGTGATATTTGCTGCTTGGACGGATCATTTTCTTTTTCTAAAGGCTTAACAGAGGAAGAAGAAGAGGTAGAAGGGAAATTTTTTGATTTTGAAGTCTTCTTCTGAGTTGTCGCACCACTACCCAATCGTGCCTGAAGGTGTTGATTGTCATTTTTGTTACCCTGTTGTTGACTCTGGGTTTGTTTGTTGCTGCTGTCCTTACTCTCCAAATAGTGACGCATTTTTGGAGCACATTTTTTATCCTTCTCTTGAGCTGGTTGAAAACTATATGAATCGGCTTTTAGCAAGTTAATAATTTCAAGAGTTGATGTGAGCTCAGACTTGTTGAAAATAATGCACCCAGTGTAGAAGGAATATATGAGGGGTAAAACTTGCTCTACTGTATAGTCCGGCAAGCATACTGCTGCTAATTCCGCCGGATCCTACAAATGAATCAAAGTAAAACATGAGAAGAAAGATTAAAATAATTTTGATACGACGAGTATATCACTGTACAACTGATGAATTGAATTATACGCAATAAGATTGATAATCAATTGTACACCTCTAATCCATCATGACTTTAAATAAAATATTTTTGAAATGTTGACATTGTTAATAGTTAATCATACCTCGTGAACTAAGATTTCCCAGAGAAATTTTGAACACGCCATGAGGACACAACTGAAATGCACACAAAAATTTTGACCACATGAATATTTGTACAAAAAGAAGACTGTCAAACGACTACTTATGTTCCGACAGCAACTTGTATACATTAAAATTTTATATCAGAGTAAGTACAGGGTAAGTAATTTAAAAAAAGGACAAAATGAACAAAAAAACACGGTATAAACAAAATATAATATCGCTCAGATTTTCAAAACAGATGAGTAAATAGTTTAAACTTGATTGACATAATTGAAAACTGCCGTATATTAAGTACATTACTCTTGATTTTTCAGGCAATGATGCTGAATAAAATTTTAGTACAAGAAAGGTATTGTCTTACCGGTGAACTGGAATATAACCATCTTGACATATGACATGAGTATCGACAAGTTTGGTAGTTCGTCGATGTAACTTGTACAACAAGTCAGTGATGAGAACATTTTCCCGTTTGATCACAAAATCATCAGACACGATATTAGTCGTAGCACTGGAGGAGGAACTACTACTACTACTTGTCTGTTGAATACTAGCACCATCAACACCATTTTTATTACTATAAGTATAGCTATTAGTATTTGCACTTTGAGTAGTTTTCAAGCTCAATTGGACTTGACTGGCTCTTGACTCTTCAGGTTGCGGCACTTTACTGGTGCTCGTAGTTACCTTCATCTTGATTTATTAAATTTAATAATATGTTATTATCTACATTTATTTATAAATTATTATTATAGTGATCCCTTCGTTTATGTTCAATTGTATACAAACTTTCCGCGCTTGTAGAATTTTTTTAAATAAAAGAACAAACAAACATGAAGAAACTTTAGTGTAGGATGTCAAAGTATGTAGACTTCATTTGAAACTTTGAACGTTGTTGTTGTAATACGAGCAGTACTACACACACAAAGTACATTCAAATTCCAGTGATGACGGGAACAACGACAATTTCAACTCAGTTCGTAACATATTTTTATTGAATTTTTTGTTGATGTTTTTGGACACCCAAATTGAATTTGAAAATTGAAACTACAGATGTTCATCAGGCCACTGGATAAATAAATGATATGAATAGGCAAATTGATGCGGCATGGGTTGACGACGACGACGTATCAGCTAGTTAACTGTTCTGCAAAAAAGTAAAGCACACAAGATTATGAGATGACACGTCGTCAGTGGAAGGTTTAACTAGAATAAACAATTTAATCAATACGATAATATATAAGTAACAAGCATACATAATGTAATTATGAACAACCAAACTATCACTGGATAAATGCATGACAATAATATATCAGCCCCAAAAGTTATTCTCAAAAAATAAAACATTACATATTTTTTTAAAAAAATTTCACATCAACAGTGTTGATTCAACACCTCCAAAGTAATTCCAACTATTAAAATCCTATCTCATCTCATTAGTTCAAGGTGTTTGCCTATTGGTCATATTATGAGTAACTATTACAAACAGAGAGAGAGATGGGTTAAATAAAACCACTACATGACATTTGTAGGCATTTATTCTCATTAACTGCAGATTTTTACTATTCAATATTCCAAGTATTTTGCACGTGTGCATGTCGGTACCAACAATACCCCTCTCTCATTTGATGAAGCATCTGTCTGTTTGAGAATCATGATGAAACTTTTTTTATTATAATAAATGATTATTATTTTATATTAAACGTTAAAGTTAAACTACAACACTAACCTACTACGTTGTTGCAGAGAGATGAACACGCACTGTACGCACATTTTTCAATTTTACCATTATAGCAATATGATTTTGCTATAATTATTATTTAAATATGACGAGGGTCTTTCAACCTATCTTATTATATCATATAATTAATAAACAGATCCTCTCATTTAAACAACTTGGCAAATCTCATATGAAACACACTGAACACCCACTACTTACACACACAAAACACATTTTTTCCCTCTGTTGCTATTCTGAGACTCTGTATATTTACTCTACCTGCATCGTTGGTTTCTTCACCTGAAATATATATATACCCCGAAATGAGTAGAGGATGTTGAGGATGAGAGAGTATTTAAAAAATTGCGTGGACTGTTTACTATAAGCCAATTGAGTTTACAGAGTTGGAGGAGAGACGTGAAGGGAATCAGAAGAGCAAAAAAAAGTTTAATTGTTGTTGATGTTGCGTGCAGCTCACTGAAAAGGTACACATAGCTTGAAGCTTTGGAACAAAAAACTCACGGAAACCAGAGTGCATTTCAACATTAAAAGTGTAGAATACTCGTATGTAGTAGTATGTACTGTACATGTCTCACAAACACTCTCTCATAATAATAA
Source organism: Arrhopalites spinosus (assembly GCA_034700945.1). Taxonomy (NCBI): domain Eukaryota; kingdom Metazoa; phylum Arthropoda; class Collembola; order Symphypleona; family Arrhopalitidae; genus Arrhopalites; species Arrhopalites spinosus. The sequence continues at coordinate 34,615 of JAQIVZ010001260.1, forward strand.
AACTTGTATAGGATTTTCAAGGATATTTAGCTTCCATTTTCTAGTCAATAAAATAATATAATAAAGCCACGATGAGGCTCTGCCTCCCCTACCACTGCAGTTGTTCTTGTTTATTTAATTATGATTATTGTTTAAATTGTAAACTCATATTTTTCTCTCTCTCTACATATGATAATCTTTAATAAAAAGTAAATAAATTTATATTGCGTAACTCTCTATTTTTATCAACTACAATATTTTCAAGAATGGAACTACTGCAACTCTCCTACTAAATACATGTCATGTGTAATTATAATCTTTTGACATTCCACTTGATTAATTAAACTGACTTTGTAAAATATATTAAATTAAAGTTTTCATTTCAAAAAAAATACTCTCTCTGTTGTTTTGCCATGATGCGTAAAATATTTTTAAATGTACACAATATGTCTAGAACAAATGACAAAATAAAGGATTGGAGTTAATTTGAATAAAAAAAATAGTTTATTTACCTGACTGAACTTGTAAGGACACAAAATCATGTTCAGGTCATCCCTTTTGACCTCACTTTGACTCCTCCAAAGTGTTGTTCAATCTTTGAATTCACAAAATTTTTGAACGCACCGCACTTTGAACTTACTTAATGGTTTGTCAAAGAATCTTTGTTTTCTTTGAATTTTTTATTGAATTTTTCAGTGTTTTCACTCACAAAACTTTGTTTTTAGTAGACATAAAAAGGCATTTATTTTTTTGGCATGATTTTTTTTTCCAACCTGATTGAGCCTCACTCTTTTCTAGACTGACTATGAGTGTCTTGTTGAATAATTAGTAAAAAAAAAACATTATCTAATCAGTCAACAAGTAGGAGTTAATAGTGTCAGCAGAAGTTTATTGTATAGAAAAATGTGCACAATATAAATGGTTATCAAATAATTGAAAACTTATTTTTTTTTTTTGAATAATAATATGTACTCCGATGTCACTCTCGTCTCTCTCCTGCCAAAAATTAAGGAACCTGTGAACAGTCAACACGTAAAAAAAACAGAAAGATATTTTAATGTTATGTACTCTTGTGACAATTTGCAAAATTGCTCGAACGAAAGGTTATATAGTACAATAATATTATTCTACTAGTAATGGATCAATAATTGTCCACTATATAGATTGAATAACGTGTGCAAACGATGGCATATATTATATTTTATTGATTTTATTTCTTTCTACCTGTGCACAACACATGTGATCCAACTCTAAATAAAATTTTAATTCCACGTCACTCATTTCATGATGTATTTATTTTTTTTCTCTCTTGTTCAACTTTAAATTTTATTTTTTAACTGTATACTGTAAAAAAAAAATTTTCTCCACATATTTTATCTTTTTTCCCAACAGGCACTTTTATAGACATATATTCCACTTTGTTTGATGGACACGGGGAAAAAACAGGATCCAAATCGGCAAAAAATATACCACTTTATTACGAAATATTGAAGACTATTCAAAAAGTAACAGTATGAGCACGTGTGAATAGATTATTTTTTCTCTTGATTAATTAAGAGGATGTTCTCTGAACTCATTTTTTCCAAGAACAAATTTTTTTTAAAATATTTGTTTAATAATATTTATATAAATTGAAAAAAAAACAATTCCCACAATAATAACAATCCAACTCGTTTTTTGTCACACCACACTTATATTGGTTAGCCTTTAAAGTACACACATTCGAAACTTAGACAGTGTATAAAATCCAGGAAATTAATTTTCATTCGAGAGACACATTTGCAAAAAAAAAAAAAAAAAAAAACAACTCACAGACTCTTGTTGTTGTTACACTGCAATAATGTGAATCTTGAATTTAATATAAAAAAAAGTTCGATATAGGTATAATATATTGCAATATAATTTGTCTATAGATCACAACACCAGTTTTTTTGTCGTATGCACTACCTTCAAACACACCACACATGTACGAGTCTTAATTATGAGAGAATTTTCAGAGTAGTAGAACTGCCAACGAACATGTGAACTCTCCTCTCTGTAGAACTGCCAAAGAATAAAAAAAATCCCTTTTCCCCCCCTATGAAGTTTCTATTGGTCTTGAGGAGCGTATGCTTTCGACCCTCACCTAGTTCCTCGACTACACGACTATGATGGCCAAAGTGGACGAACTAAGCCTTAGAATTTTTGTGTGGTACACTGTGTGTGAGAGAGAGAGAGTATATGTATAAAACAAGACAATTTTATTTAATATTTTATATGTACAGTGTGTCCAATTGTCAGTCTACATGGTTTCTTATGAGAGCACTATTTCCCTAGTTTCGACATGTTAAAAG
>JAQIVZ010001261.1:0-36846 GCA_034700945.1 Arrhopalites spinosus
CCACTTCGGATTTCAGCATAGTTTTATGATGCCAAAAAGGTGGCCAAGGCGGTTTGTTCAAACTTTGTGATCATATGGTGTGGTTCCATTATTAATCCTTTCTCCAATTCCTTATTATTTACATTATTTTCATTTAGACTTTTACTACTAACGTCATGTCCAACTAATTTTTGAGCCAAAAGAATAAAGAGGAGGCATAGTCCATTCCCCAGTTTCTACAAATTAATTTAATTCATATAAAATATAAATGTGGCCTGTATCTGTACACTGTAAAATAATGGGTTGAGGGTATTAAAAATAAACAGTGATGAAGTAAGATCAAGTTGATGACGATTATAATTAGGAAAATTATTTTAGGTTGGAGAGAAAGTAGGAAATAAAGAGGAGAGGAAATAATGAAAATAAATGGAAAATTTTCTTCAATAAAGATTAGTCCCCTCTACCTCATTCGTCCTTCTTTGTGTCCCATTACACTCAACGAAAAGTTGGTGCGAGGGTAGAGTAGCGACGTAATTTTTATCAATTATTTTGAAGGTGAGCCTAGGTTTAATTTTACATGAAGGAGAAAACCATTAGAACTGGGGCTAGGTAATGGGAGCGTTAATGGAAGAACAAGAAAAAAAAATCAATGTAATCAATGTCTACATTGTTGATTGGTTTGTGTAGTGGCTCACAACCTAGAGAGAGAGAGAGAGAAAGTCTTTCTCTCTTCCATTCTCAACATGTTTTCTCTCTCCACACAAGGGAATTGGGATTGAGAAAGTCAATTCTATGAGTCAACAGTCTACATTCTAATCTAACACTCTACTCTCCCCCCTCCCCCAACTTTCACCACTTGAAACATAAAATTGACATGGGAATGATCACACAAGTCCAAAAAAAAAGAAATAAAGATGTCAAATAAAAATAGAGAGAATCAATTCCATCCACCATGATGATGATGACTTGACTTTTTTTTGTGACAGGAAAAGATGAATGACAGTGTACAAAAAAAAGTGAGACACAAGTTAAACTTATTGTACCTTTCATCCCATCACAAATTGCCCGCATTTACCTCCCCACTAATTGGTCGAGTGATAGGGAAGAGGTGGGGTGGGGTGAGGGTACAAGTAATGCAATTTTCACTTTGTGAGTCGTCTGTGAGAATGTGAAGGACAAAGAAATGGCGATTATCTTGAAACACTCACGACCACTTAAAAAACTCTATGACATGCTGAGAGAAATATTCTGATGGAAAAGATAACATAAGGTTCCTTTCCATTTTCCCTTTATGGGGCGACAGGAGCTGGGAGCTTATGGTGGGGAGATAGAAATAGAAATGATACTTGGGGGGGGCTACGTTAACTGAAGGTGGGGAGTGAAAAGAATAAAGAAAATGAAGGCAAGTTTTTTGTATATAAAGAGAAAGAGAGAGAGAGAAAAAAAAAGATGAGATGACGTTGAGCTCTTTTGATTTGTTCAAGCGGGCTGCACCTGTCTTGACTGCTGTTCCATCCTTTCTCTATGGGGCTGCCTTATCAGCTAAGGAAACCAAATGAGAAATTTTAAGGACGAGCAGATTCGAATGGGACTCCTGTCGCATTTTCTCTAGCTTTATTGTGGACCATTAGTCTTGTCCAAGACGAAAGACTCTTCTTTTAGCTCTCACTACGACATTAGACGAGGATAGTCAAGGAATGAGTGGAACGGAGAAAGGTAAGGCAAAAGCATAAACGAAAAAGCTTTGGCTTTGGTCTTAGCTTTCCCCACTACACATTCCTAGCCCCCCCCCTCCTTTCTCTCTCTCTGTTTCTACTCTCTGTCATCGTACACTTTAAATCTCTCACTCAGCCAACGAACCAGAGGATAGCTCTGAGACTCCTCCAGCAATGAGACCAGATAAAGTCTCCTCTTGTCCTCCTTCTTCTGTCTTTTATCACGTTCATACGTGATTAGAGGAATGCTTTCTCTTGTTTTCTTCGGTTTAAAACTTGGAGCGTAACTATTCCTCTCTCCCCGCGTTAAGCTCACGTCAAACCCCATTCTATTTCTTTTGTAGTGCCACAGAGGTTAAATATGTGCCCATCTCACACTCAAGTTGCTCCGTTTCACTTGCCCTCGGGTCAATTAATTGCTGTTTAATTATTTGTAGATTAGATTGATGTTGAATATTTTTGAAAAGATAAATTATCAACCCCTGGTAGTCTTATTATAATTAATATTGCCTACATATGAAAGTTTCTTTCTTCTTTTTTTCTATAGATTATGAACGAGGGCATACGGTTAAATGAAAAATAAAAATGGATGGGTGTGTGTGCATGTGCTTAATATATACATGGCATTTATTTGTCGACAAATGTTACTTCATAATTTCAGAATGAAAGTGAGTATATTTTATTTATCAAAAAAATTTCGTAACATTATTGCATCAACGATTTTAAAAAGCAATGAAAACTCTCCAAATTGAAAGGCTTTCACAAAATGTTTTGAATTTTTAATCAGGTGGGGACATCGTAATGTAAATTTTGCCTGCATTTTCAAGTTGATTTCAATGTACATATTGATTCGTGTACGTTCAGTTAATTTTGTGGGACCAAGTAATGGATTCGTTTACTTAAGACAAGATTTTTTTTGCATTATGTACCCCCCGTTGAATTTTAGGATGAACATTTCAGTTCTGTCATCTGGCTCTGATTCAACAAAGATAGAGAGAGAGAGAGAAAGCTTGGGGTGAAACTGAGGGGAGGGGGGTAGTGAGATGAAAGGAAACGTTTAAGAAGTTGGTATTAAAATGGAAAAGGAATAAAATAATGGATGGACTTGTCTTGGTCGTCATCTTGATGGTAGTAGAAGTAGAGAGAGAGAGGAAGATAATGTAGCTGTTGAAAGTCCTACAGCGTTCATTATGAGAGCACACCCCTGGATGACATTCCTCACACACATTAGCCTAATTGAGTCGTCCAAGTCTCTCTCTCTAAAGAGATTCGAGACGATGTTTGTGCTCTCAATGTTTGGCTATGGATGTGCCAATGGCATGAAGGGGGGCATTGGTTGCCATCAAAGAGAGAGAGAAAGAGAGAGAAGTTTTTGGGAGATGAGGAATGATTTCTTACGCTTACCCTCCAACTCTTTTCATCCTCTCCCCATCATCATGCCATTGTCATGTTCGTGGTTGTCGCTTTCGTTGTCGTTGGTCGGTTGTCTTAGTCAATGGAATGGCATGTCACATTGGAGAGCAATTCAATGGAAACCTTGGCAGTGGCTTATCAACACAAGAAGAATCAGAGGAAGATAAAAGTAGAGCGGAGATAGCCCCAGTTGTTTGCTTTTGAACAGGAATGACATTAAGCCCGTGTAGCAATACATTATCAGCTCGTAAAGTCATTTCGTATCCCCAGGCATTGTTGTTGTGCACTCTCTTCATTCCCCCCCCCCTTCAGCTTCTCGACTTTGTTTCTAAAAATCTAAAAAAAGGAGCCCGTCCTTTCCCATCTCTCTCTTTTACTTTCACGTGACAATGTAGACTATGAAATTTTTTTGTCCATGTTTATGTAGGGAAAGGAATTTCTTGGCTTTCTTCCTTCCTTCCCCACTTTCTCTCGTTTTCTCCACCTGCACAGTTGCATGTAGTACAAGCTGCCGCATTTCCGCCAAAACCAAGACTACACAGTGTTTCTCATGTAGGGAGGAGTGAAAACTTTACAAGAACTTTTTTCCTGTGGACACAATAGTCGCATGTTGGCTCTTGAAGACAAAAAAGGCCTCCCTTCTTGCCACTTCCTTCCTTGTACAGAGAAGGGGGACGTGCTGTTCAAGTGGATGTTGGATAACCTCTCAACTTTCTTTCTCTCCTTCTGTTTCACGTTCCCCGGTAAATGGAGAAGGCCTAGAGAAAGAGAGAGAGAAAGTGAAAAAAGCAAAGTCGTTAGTCGTTCCCTTGTCCTCGTCTCCAAATAATCATCACCCGACTCCCTGAGAGTTGAGTATATTGATATATGGAGCGTGGAAGTAAGGTAAGTTTCCCCTTTTTCAGTTTGATCAATGTTACGCCATATACCAAATTGACCTTTTGAGCATAACTCATCTCATGGACTATACTCCTCCCTCTACTTTCTCTTTGCTTGTACTCTTGAACTTTTGAGCGTCTTTTTGTATTGAAGTAAGAGTAGACATTTTTTGAGACAACGATACAATGGAGAATATGAGCCAAGGAGTAAAGGAGTACACGTTTTTTGTATCATAGAGAGAGGACAGAAATCGTCTTGTTTTATCGAGCTTGTCCAGATCGAAGAATCATTTGTATGTGTGTACTCATACATGGCTAGTTAGCCATTCTTTTTTGTATGATGACCGCGTACTAGTTTCGTAGGGAGTATTGAGTTAAATCCATAAAAGAATTTGGAATTTGGGGACGACTCTAATGTAAATAGAGGAAAGTGTCTAGTCAATCCCAACTGTAGCTTTTGTCAAATGTGGAGAAAGTAGAGAGAAAGGGCTTGTCTCACAAAGATTATTATGCCTGTCCCTCCTCCTCACTCTCGACGTATTATTTGTATAGGAACACGTTTAATGTCTTAACTATGCGTAATAAAACGTAAGAGAAAGCAGGGGAGAAAGTGAAGAAGAAGAAGAAAAAAAGATTTATTGGAGATGGGAGCAAGGAAAGGAGAAACATTTTATCGCTCAACCTTTAAAATTGGCGTCTCATCTTATTTCCCTCCTTTTATTTGGCTCCATCAAAAGGGACTAGATGATAAATGGGAAAATTTATGCTCTCTCTGCACCCACAATTTCCTATTACTCTCTCCCTCTCTGCTTTCTCCTTCCCATCCTGTGTGTAGTCTCCTTGTACGAGGGGGGAGTAGATGGATATGTAATGTAATTTTATGTCCATAATAATACGGTGGTAGGGGTACATGATATTTAAGTGCTTTGATAATCATAATATGATTATTATTATTATTGTGACACGACTACTCTCCACACCGCCTTCAATGTTTCCTCCTCATCCCCAAATGGCATTGTCCTCCTACAAATTTCTCCTTTCAAAATGTCTCATTTGTGAGAGAGAAAGTGAGGGCAGGAGGGGGAAACTCAAAGTTTTTGATAATTTCTTAAATGGTCTAATTCCATCATGAACAAAGTCAAGTCAAGACTTTATGGCCAGAGTGTTGTGTAACAACAATAAACTTGAGAAGGCTATTAGTCATAAAGCTATTAGTCAGCTTTGTCTATCCCAAAGAGAGAGGAAGGAAGGGAGAAGACTGTTAAAATGTGATTGGAGCATCCCTTTCTCAACACAAATTCACAATCTACTCATAATTAAATCAAAAGACAAAAGCATCTAGACAAACCAATGACAATGAATTAATGTCCAAGGGGACTCCCACAATTCTCCTGCTTTCTCCATGAAAAATTGTAATAAAAAGAAACGGTATTTCTTGTATGCAAATGATTTTCATAATATACATAAATTGTATAGGTAGAACATTTTATGGTTTTTACTCTTTATTAAAAAATAATTCATGTAGACAATAAAGCTACAACTTTTTTTCTCTCTCTTTTCATTTTCAAATGAGTTTTGCAACATAAAAGAGAAAGGTAAAGTGAAAGTGAAAGTGTAAAATGCAGGTCAAATAGGAAATGAATTATGTGTAAACTACACACAGAGAGAAAGAAGGGAAAGGGGGTTGAAATGTGTTGTAATAATGTATAAAATTTTACTTTATGTGTATGCAATTCATATAGGCCAGGGATGGAAGAAACATTAAGCCATGGCTTTTCTAAAAGAAAAGAAAAAAAAAGAAAGTCAATGAGTTAGAGGAGAAAGAGAGGGAGAGAGCGGCATGGAAATGGGGATCTTATTAGAATACACATTGACTTTAGAAAATATAGCAACCCCATGGCTTTTGTATTTACCGGAATGGTAAATGGTGGTGGTGGTGGGTGCAAACAAAGATTGAGTTTCTTCGTTCCAGTTGAACTTTTTTTTGGGCGTCCTCCTCCTCCTCCAAAGACTAACTAAGAAGGTCAATTAAAGTGATTAATAGCTTAATTTATAAGCGACTGAGTAGTTTGAGGAAATGCCTTCTATATTCTCATTCGACCACTCACAACTCAAGACGAGGAAAATACGGAGAGTGGGACTCTGTTGGAATAGAAAACTGGAATCGGATCAAGATGAAAAAGGGACACTTCATCACTCCCCCTTTAGTTAGACACTAGAAGACTTTATAGTTTAGAGTTGAAATTATTCTATAAATATAAATATAATGTTGTTGATGAGATGAACCTATATACAATGTAATCTATTCACAGTTTCTCTCTCTCTCTCATGTATTGAATTGTAACCATAAATGGGGGTACCCCTTTTGTTTTTGTATTCCAACACCATGAGAAATTATATTTGTATTATGCATTATGTATATTTAACGAATAGGGCTTGAATTTTGCCTGTAGACTCTAAAATTTCTCTCTTGTTCATTAAATAGTCACTCTCTCTCTCTCACTTTCATTACGGGGATTGTACACTTGTTATTAAAACTTTGAGGGAATCTCTTGAGTTTGTGTACCCACAAAATTCATAGAGAGAATTGATGGGAATCTCTATTTTAGTTGTTGGAATTTGCGTTTTCGTCTTGTAATAACAGCCACTTTAAATATTGTGTGCTAATAATGACATGTTATTCATTCAAAATACTTGAGAATTACCTGTCATGCCATTCAAAAGGAAAAATTAGGAAAAGAATATTATACAGAGGAAAAAAATAGAGAAAAAAATATAAATTTTTATGGGAGTATGAAATAATCCAAAAGTTTAATATAGCCTTTTGATTTTGAATTGAATACTTTTTTTTGGCAGCTGAACATTCCATGACATGATGATTATGACATGGCACATGAGTAATTGGAGAGTAGAATGTTGTGACAAATAATACACCTTTACAAAATAATTATTGTACCATGGTGGTCATGATGAAAGGGGTACATGAGGATGGGGCGCCTACATCACAAAAGCCTCTCGCATGACCAGCTTGAACTTCAACTTGTGTGAGATTCAAGATGAGAGAGAGAGAAAAGTAAAAGTTGAAAAGAGCCAAGGATTTTACAGTCTATGTAATTATCTATGTGTATGTGTTTGTAGATGGATGAAGGTAAAAGCTAGCGGGCTTGAAAACTAAATGAATAGGAACACTCGAGGGTGGGAGAGAGAGGAAGTGGGGGGAGGCAAGTCTAAGAATGATTACTTTCTTCGTTTAGGTAACTACCATGGGAGAACGAGTGGAAGTGAGTAGTTTCATGTCATTAGAGCAAGAAAACTACACAGAGAAAGAGAAAAGGACGGCACAAATACATTTTTAAAAAGGAATTAAAATGTTTCTTTTTTTCTCTCTCTCTTACACACACACACACACACTTTCTCCCTCTCTCTCTTACTTTTTTGCAAAAAAAAAAGGCCAAGTTGAAATAGAAGGATACTATTGTTCGTCTAAAAGTTTGCTGTACTTTATAGAAGACATTAGAGTTCAAACATGTCGGTTTAAGTTTTTCTATTCATTATATATGTACGTAAGTTATAGAGAAGAATTACAGGGGATGAGATGACTGTATAGATATCAATGTGTCTTTTTAGTTTGTTGAATAGTCTCTCCTCTTGAAAGAAGAGGAGGAGGAGGAGGAGAAGGATAAAGAATTATGTTGGAAATCGTATAGGGAGGAGATACATTGGGACAATGTGTATATGTTAGTGAATCGTTGAAGTATAATTTAGTGCGAATTCCCCGTGTACGTGCAAATGTAAAAAAGTATGCCCAGTGCTCCATTTATAATGGAAGAGGTGTGTAGTTGCACGATGTGTCTTTTTTTCCTTTGGAGGATTCAAAAGAGTACAACAACAAGAGGACGACCCATGTTGTTACATATACACAATGTTCTGGCAAGAATAATGACGTATAAATCCTTTTCCCATGCTTTTCTCCTCTTTTCAGCTTTAGTCGAATCTGTATAAAATACAAAAAGTTGAAATCTTGGGTGAAAGTACGACCCCCCTCCGAATGCCTATAATCAGCCACGTATTAGGGGCGGAAGTAAAGCTTTTGAAAAAATAATTTTTGTCTTGAAAAAACTAATCTGAGTAGTTAAATTAGTTAATTACATTTAAAAGTAGGGATCATTATTATTGAATTACTTTAATTTAGTTGATTAGGTTAATCATGTCGGACGCTTGGGCGGAATTGCAAGCTCTCAAGTCTCGGAGGAAACGACTTGAAGAACGGAAGAAGGAACGTCAAGATATTTTAAATAGTGGTCTAGCTGGAAAATCTAGTTCATCGGGGAATTTACCAACTCAATCAAGTAAGTTGACAGTGTCCAAAGTGGTTTTACTTTTCTATTGTGTGAATCCAAACTTGACTAAAATCTAGTCATACATGTGTTGAGTTATTTTTCTAATGTGTAATTTGTCAACTTTTATTTGTTGTCACTGTAGACATTGTCTCGGAAAACAAGTCACCGGCGAGGGACAGTAATGTCAAAATAGGTAAGAATTTTGGGTGAAAAAGGCAAAATTAAAGAAATTAACACACTATTCAAATATAAATAAAAAGATTAATGTGATTAATATTGATAAACTATTTTAGATTTAGAATCTTCACCAAAAGTACCGGATAGAAATGTAGAAGAATATGTTTTAAGATGTCTAACGGATGTAGCCTTAAACTTACCTCTAGACTCTCGACAAATTCTAGACGCTTGTAACAAAACCTTGTTAGAAGAGGACACTCCAATTTCACATGATCAAGTTGTTAATTTATTAGAAAAATTTGCAGTACAGCAACTCATTAGGTTTGTTTAAAAAATTTCTTTTATATTACAATGTGCAATATATTTTTTTAATAATTTGTAGAGTGTATGATTTCATATTATCATATGTATATGATATACTCTTCTTTTCAGTATCAAAGACCGAGTTATGGATGATGAGATTTTGGTGGAAGTTTTGTCAGCCGAACATACAAAGCTTTTGGCAATGGCTACATCGGTTCCTGAGACAAGAAAGAGAAAAGGTCTGCTTCCTACATATTAATTTGTGTGTGTAGTCAAGATCAATCTTTTATATTCTTGGAACCAAGTACAAGTTTGCTCACTCTTTTTTTGTTTTTAAAAAAAAACTTTTAACAGCTGAGGAAAGTTTGGGCGAGAACACTGAAGAGGATCTACCGATAGAGGAGAAGAAACCCAAAGAGAATGACGTTTTGGTACGACCTGAAAAAACAATTCTCTATCTGACATTAGTTTGCAAACACTTTATAAGGGCGGATAATTTGTCCACTTACCTTTAGATAGAGTAGTTTTGATATGGTGGAAGGAGGTCTATCTCTTTTCTTAAATTTTACTTCAGTCACTTTGAAGTATTTAGCTTACCCGCCCATCTTTTTGATCGTGATTTATGTTACGATGAAGCAGGGTTCTATCACTTGAATTACTCGTAGCACGTAATTGTTATCCACGTTTCTTTTTCTATTTAGGTTGTCCATGTTTGATTGTAGGTTTTATCTCGAGTAAAAACCTTCTTTTATCTTTATGATTCTTAGGGATGGCAAATTATGTACATATGTATATGTATATTATGTATGCATTTAAAGAATATATTATTATTGATTTAAATTCAGAGTCTTCTATCCCTGGCTTCCACTCGAGAAAAGGAGAACAAAAGAATTGGTGAGGAAATCCGTGAACTTTTAAGTCGTCCAAGTGCCAAAGAGAAAACATTAGCAGAGCAATTTCGATCTCAAGGAGGAACTACGGTCCAAGAATTTTGTCCTCATGGGGTGCGTATTGTTTCACATTTTTATTCATTACCAAAAAAATGGTATAGGTTTAGTATAGGATGTACAATGCAACAATATATTTTTTTTTACAAGTATCATAATCAAATTAAACTATTAATTATTCGGTAGACAAAAAGTGAGTGTCGAAGGGCTGCTCCAAAGAATAAACCATGTGGTCGTCTTCATTTTCGAAAAATTATACAAAGTCATACTGATGAAACTTTGGGGGATTGTTCCTTTCTCAATACATGTTTTCACATGGAGACTTGCAAGTTAGTTTTACTACTCTTCCCTCATCTTCTCAAACGACTTATATATGCATAAATTATCTAAACTTTTTTTGACTCCTTTTTATGGAATCTCAAATATGATTTATGTGAGTTCATTCTTTTTATATGCAATGAATATTAAGGTATGTATGTTGCCGTATGTTACAGATACGTTCACTATGAGGTGGACACGGAAAAAGTTGTTGTGCCAACTAGTCCAACGACAAAGGTGCCCATTAGTGCTGTTGCTCAGGTAGCAGGGAACATTTTAGAGACGTCTACCCTTGGAAAGACTCCAAAAAGTGTTCTTCATCCCCCACAATGGATTCACTGTGATTTAAGATTTTTTGATATGACGACATTAGGCAAATTTAGTGTCATCATGGCTGACCCCCCTTGGGACATTCATATGGAACTCCCTTATGGTACTTTATCCGATGATGAAATGAGACACTTAAATATTCCTGCTTTACAAGATGAAGGCCTCATTTTCTTGTGGGTCACTGGTCGGTAAGAGTGATTTAATTCCTTAATTACAGTAGACATATATCAAGTACTTGGGCTAACATGGTGACATAATTATGTGTGTCATGCCTACCTTGTTCAAAAGCATTTCTATATTACCTAATTATTATTCTTGTTGATCAACGTTCCAAAAATCATGTCTGGTTGAAAACTCTCAAGATTATAATTGATTTTAACCGGACTACAATTATTTATTCAATAGAGCCATGGAGCTTGGGCGAGAATGTCTTCAACTATGGGGATATGAAAGAGTAGATGAACTCATTTGGGTAAAGACGAACCAGCTGCAACGGATTATTCGGACAGGAAGAACAGGTGACAATTATTATACCACCTAAATTAATGTCTTTGACGTCTTTACATTATAAAAAAAGAATATTTCATGGGAGAAAAAGTACTGAGTGATAGGATTGGTCTCTCGTATAACCTAGTTTTTTCCCCTTTTATCTAATATCTTTTATTTATAGGACATTGGTTAAATCATGGAAAAGAGCATTGTCTAGTTGGTATGAAAGGAAATCCACCAATAAACCGAGGCTTAGACTGTGATGTGATAGTGGCTGAAGTTAGGGCAACGAGTCATAAACCGGACGAAGTTTATGGAATAATTGAACGTCTGTCACCCGGTACAAGAAAAATTGAACTTTTTGGCCGACGGCATAACATTCAACCAAATTGGTGAGTGACTCACTTGCTAAAGAATACACAAAGTAGCCAATTTGAAAGAAAAAAAATATATATTTAGTCAACATAAATTTACAATAATGAATCAAAGTTAAATTTGTATGTATTTTGTTTTCATCATGACTTTATCTGTATACAGGATTACACTAGGAAATCAACTGGATGGAATCCACTTGGTAGAAAAAGATCTCCGTGACCGTGTGTTTGCCATGCAGGCACCTCAAAATTAATTTTGTACAAGATTTCCTAAATGAACCTTTTGTTCATGCGTCTAAAATTCCGATCGTTGTCGACCGTCGCTTTTTAATACATACAAGTATTGACATTAGCAATAAGAAAAATTTGAAATGGATTTGAAATATTGACGGAAGACGATGAAGTTGATACTCAAGCCAACCCTTTTTTATTTAACAAAATACAATCTGTATATTTTTTACTGTATGTTTTTTGCCCATTATTTGGTCAATTAGTAGATCAATGATTGTAAATTGTGGGCATTAATGCAATTGTTATTATCGTGTATGAATATTTGTGCAAAAAAGTTTTTTGTATGTATTTTAAAAGAACAATATATTATATATATTCAATTACGTTATTTTATATAAAAAACTACACAAATTGAAAAACCAACATAACAAATGAACTGTACATAAGGATTTGGTTTGATTATTATTCAAAAATTACATCTAAGTATTATTATTTATTTATCGTAATCATAAAATATGGGCGGAATTTTTGAGAAGGCACGGTGCACCCAAGGAATGGTTTTTCTTTGTTTGTTAAGGTATACAATATATTAGTGTATATTGCGCAACGTTGTTTTTAAAAAAGTGTCATTCTACTTATCTATATTTTATATATATTTTTTATATTTATAATAATATTAAGTAAGTGTGTATGCATCTAAGTGTAAAAGTCGTGATAAAATGGAGGTTAAAATATATAAAGTACATGTATAGCGAAGGAATTTGACGAAAAAAACTTTGATGCTTTACGCGCACACAAAAAAAAACAAAAACAAGACAAAGAATAATACTAATAGTTGGTTGAAAGTTGAGAAGAATGATTGAATTTTTTTTTTGGCTCTTGACCAATAGGGTAGATAAAAATTATTTTAGACTTTCTACATTGTTCGTTTAGATGATTGCTATGTAAGATATAATATATCGGTATATACTATAAATGCTGGAGCGAAAAATCATTCACCCTCCTTAAATCATCCGACAGTCATGGAAAAGTTACCTGTGTGACTTTTCTGACGACGATGATTTTGCGGTGATCATTTCATCAATGTACGCGATATAAATAGATAAAATAGTTAAAAAGGATTAAAAACATATTTAAGAGGGTTAAAAACAAAACTTGGATAGGCAAACAACACAGGTACATTAGGACATTAACAATAATTGTTTTTTTAAAAAGTATACGCAATGTTTTCTTCTTTGTTTAAAATAGGATCATAGGGAAGTTTAGTTTTTTTTTCTTTTACGAGATAATAAGGTTTCTCTCTCGATACGTGAATTTTTTTCAGAGTTATAGATGAAGTTCATCCGTCGCAGAATTGGTACTTGGAGATGTAGAGTCATCTAATTGAACTCCCGTTAAGTCCCGAATCTCATCTTGGTCATACCTATTATTATCATGGAAGAAAGTTAAAATTAAATCATATGAACATAACGTCTGTCAAACTTTTATTTTTATTAATTTGACGGTAATTTACCTATCATCGTCGGATCCTGATTGTTGCGAATTGGCAGAAAGATGAGAGCCAGCAGAAATTTGTGAAGTTCTTGTAAAGTCACCTCTTCTTGGGGTAAGATACTGGTAGCTATAAAGAATTAGAAAAAAACGACGTTAATTTAAAATCAGAGTACTTATATAACTTGAAGTTTCTTGTATTTAGTTACATGCATGTGGAAATAAAATTGAGTAAAGTATAAATTTTGTTGTAGCTTACTTGGCTGGACGCACTGTCACTATCAAATTTGAGCTGTTACTATACTCGAAAAAAAACAAAAATGATTAACGACATTTGCAAAGAGAAATGTGTTTTCTTATCCTATCAAAAAACATGGTATAGGTACTAATATTTGTAACTTACGCCACCATCATATCTGTTACTTGGTCCAATGTTTTTCCTGCTACTTCAATTCCATTAACCTCTAACACTTCATCATTAACCCCTAGAAGACCAGTTGACTCTGCAAGACCACCCGGGACAAGTCTAAAATAAATAAAAAAAATATTATTGACAGTTTATACATGAGAATAACAGAAGACCATATTCAATAATGCCGTCAAATCTGTAATGGCTTGATGGATAAAAATATTTAATTTCTTTTTGATTTAAATACCTTGAGATAAATACGCCAGGAACTTTTTCTAACCCTTGAGGTGTGACACGAATCGACGTTCCCTCGCGAATATAAAATCCAAGCGGTTTATCAGAGTTCTGATGCTAGTTAAAGAAAAATTAAATTTAGTTGAATGATTCTGAAGATACAAAATTTTGACAAGTCAATTTAAAATTTGACATGTAATGTACCTTTAAAAGTTTGACACGTCGGCATGTTTCAGGAACAATGTCAACATCAATGATGGCTGACACTTGACGAAAGTCTTGTGGCTGGGAAATGGTAAGAGGATGTTGAGAAGTTTTCTGTCGAGGGGTTAATAGTGATGAAATCAACGTTCTATTTTTATTGTGAGAGCCATTAAGGTCTACTTGTGAATTTCCTTTCCGTTGAAGTAAAATCCTTAAGAGTGGTTTAGCATTTTGTAAAGCCAGAGAAAAATTATCGTCATTATTAATTGGTAGTAAATCTCCATCCTTAGGATCTGTGTAACTTATTAAAAGCTGTAAACAAAAGTAGAACAAGGTTATAATTAATCAATATTATAATTCTTGTCTCAGTTCATTAATACTTTTTCTTACAAATACAACAACACTACTTACAAATAAAATTACATATCTATGATTAAGAATTGTATTAAATATATACTATGGAATTCTATTTTTTAAAAATTAATTAAACCCACTTCATCTTTTAAAAATGGAATGTCCTCAACATGGTGCAATTTTTCCAAAAGACTTTTAAATTCATCAAAACTTGGTCGTGGTGACTTTTCTACCGAAAATCTTCTGAATTCTGCTTCAAACTAGAATAACATGGAGAAAAAAACTTGAATCATCAAAATTTCTAAGTTATGAATCAGAACATGTAAATTATATCATTCTTCAAGATTAAAAATTATTATTGACATTTTAAATGTACAAGTAATAATTTGTAAAAATCTTTTATAAAGAAGCGTAAAGGCAGACATGTAATAGTAATATGACTTTCCCTTCCTCTTCTTCCTGTTGATGACTGATATGTTTTTTATAAGAATAATAATTATAATTAATCATGACTTACTTTACTTTTGACCTCAACATGATTGCCAGTACGATTTTGGAATTGCTGTCGACTTTTTGACATGACTTTGGCATAATCAAGAGAGGCGAACAAACTCACAAGTTGTTGTAACTAAAAAGCAAAAAAATAATTAAATAATCTTTTATCTGCACTTGACTGTTCTCCATTCCACAGAATAGAAAACGGAAACACCTGTCTGGTCCCCACGAGATGGGCAAACCGTCCTAAGAATCAAAGCTTAGAGGAAGTTGAGAATTATCTCTTCATACCCACTTTGTACTAGTCGAGACATTATTTTCCAACTCTGTACAATTTTGTAGTCGACATGTAAATATTTAATGCCAAAAGGGGTTTGGATACAAAATTTAATTAAAATGAAATTTCATTTCAAAAATTTCTTTTCCAGTTTTAGAAAAAAATGGTTTCCCTTTGACTTGATGAGGAAGGAAAGCATTGTTAAAGAATCTTAGAAATGTATGGTGACACTCATGGTAGGGAATTTTCATGGCCCAAAGATGATAATAAGGTTATCACTAAATGGATAATTAAGTTTAATGTGATGATGACTCATAGTTTTAATGGGCATTGACATCAAGTTGATGGATTTTGTGTGTGCCCATCACTGTGGAAAATTCGAACATTCCCTCCGAGAGTATATATATATATATGTATGTTGGGCATATGGAGAAAAACTCAATTCAGTGGTTTTTTGGTATGTACAGTAGGGGCTATAGTTGACTATAGGCTATATTTAACAACTTTTTGTCTTTTTATGCTGGAGAGCCTGCTGGAGTTTTTAGTGAGTGACAACTAAAGGGACGAGACGTCATCATTACAATATTTTTTATTAACTGGGTTCCTCTTTACTCATTTGTTTTGTTTGTACGCATCAAAGATAACCAAAAGTTGATGTCGTGACTCACTGACCGTTGAACTGTGTATTAGATTGTCCACATTGAAATTAAACGTAGTTAAACTACCGTAGTTTTCACCCATATATCCGACTCTAAACATTCGTTGACAATTTGAGTTTACAAGAGTCAATATTTCTAAAAATATACATTGTAACGTGCAACGACTAATCACAGTATAAACTACAGGCAAAAGTTAAATAGACTTGTTCACAGGGTGTATATTTACTTATTAAACAAGGTTATTTTAATTATTCACCAAAGGTAAGATTATTTTTTTTTTGTCACCATTTTACTTTTTTTAATCAATTGAGGACGTTTAGAGATTTAATTCATATAACATTTTGTTTTTTTCACGTCTCAATTTATTTACATCAATTTTGTGAAACAAGTTGAAGACACTTATTTATGTAATCATTTTGTGTTTTCCTTTTTTATAAAGTCAGAATAATTATCAACTTTAACAACAGATCTTTGAACGCAACAGCTGATATTTACCAAGTGTAAAGAATTTCATCACGAAGACTTCCTCCTCTGCAATGTCTTATGCTTATCTCTTTAAGTACATCATTATTGGTGACACAGGTAATCATTTAAAGGATTAAATAGTTTGATGACAATATAACATTGTTGACCATTATTGTCATGTCATGATTAATGATTTAATGTTTCTTTTAAATTTCTTCTTAGGTGTTGGGAAATCATGTTTGCTACTCCAGTTCACAGACAAACGATTTCAGCCCGTTCATGACTTAACTATAGGTGTTGAGTTTGGTGCACGGATGATAACGATTGATGGGAAGCAAATTAAACTTCAGATCTGGGACACAGTATGTACAAAAATATGTGTTTTTTTTACAGTTTTTGATTCAATTGATTATATCCATATCCTGTAGTTTACTGTAATTTAACTTGGGGTTTTTTCTTTGATTAATTTAGGCTGGACAAGAAGCGTTTCGCTCCATTACAAGGTAAGGGTCAGAAATGTTAATAATTTCTGGTACTGGTGATGCGTTACTTTCCATTTCTTCAAACTGAAAAATTCTTTACAGTCAAAAATGATTGACACTACACAAAAAATGATAACAAATAATGATTGTGTTGTTCTTTCGTTTTTACAATAGGTCTTATTACAGAGGGGCGGCTGGAGCACTCCTTGTTTATGATATAACTCGAAGAGATACTTTCAATCATTTGACCACTTGGCTGGAAGATGCCAGACAGCATGTAATATACATTCCACATTATTCTATATCACTTTATATTACATAAGGTACTTATGTATCAAAGATTCTGATTGACTCACTGTTTTTTTCCAATTTCTTCTTTTTTCAGTCCAATTCGAATATGGTGATTATGCTTATTGGAAACAAGAGGTACAAAACTAACAATACTCTGCATTGCATAGTAGCAATTTGCATCTTATAGTATACAAAATATATGATAAATCTTTTCAATCCAGAAGATTATAATTAGTGGGAGTACAATAAAGTGCAATAGTATTAATGATGAACTTTTGTCTGTAGTGACTTGGAGTCTCGAAGAGAGGTAAAAAAAGAAGAAGGAGAGACATTTGCTCGGGAACATGGTCTGATTTTCATGGAGACATCAGCCAAAACAGCAGCCAATGTTGAGGAAGCTTTCATCAATACAGCCAAAGAAATCTACGAAAAAATTCAAGAGGGTGTCTTTGACATCAATAACGAAGTATGTTCATTGTGTCAATTTTGAGTTTTTAAAATTCAAATCTTAAAGTATTGAAGTCTTGAAGCATGTAGTAAAACTTGTCCTTCATGAATCTTTTGATTCCATATTGTTAACAGTACAAAGGACTCTATACATTTAGTTAGGATAGATAATGTTGATGAATATATAATAATTACAATTCACTTTTTGTAGGCAAATGGCATCAAAATTGGCCCTCAACATTCACCGACAAACCCTACTTCTCCAAGTGGAGGCCCTGGATCAAATACAGGCAGTGGGTGCTGCTAGAAGACGATTTGATGAAAGGTGCAAGTATAGAACGCAAAAACATTATACGAGAGTGTGTTAATTTAAGTTCTAATCACGATTTTAGGTCGCATATTGTCATGAAGGAGAGTAATCGTCGTCATTGCAATTATATTATTATTTTTTAAAAAAATGAATTCCCAATTATTATTAAATCCCAAAACATTTCTGTACATCTTACCTTCATATATACACACCATTATTATCATAATATTTAGATATGTATACTACCTATGTCATGATTTTAATTTCCAGTCTTTGCCTCTTTCAACCAATACTATTATTTGCTATGTAATACGAATTTAAGTGTATGTAAATAAAACAAATTCAATGTAAATCTTTAAAAAAAACTTTGTTCCACCAAGTTTTTGTACATAGGTACTATTATGAATTAGATAAATTATAATAAGGTTATCATAGCGTATGATTCATATGTATGATAATTCCTATATTATTGTATGTTATTATTATTCAAAATAGATAACTACTTTATCGACTATACTACCAAGTCCATATTATTACTACTAAATACTACAAAAGTACTACGACTTCAACTATAAAATACTTATATATTATTGTGTGTGAGGCCAGTGACCGTGAATAAAAAATAATAATAACAAGTCTTTTTCTCATCATTCAAAAACTGAATAAAAAAAAGAAATTATGTAGGGCAAAAAAAAGAACAATCATATTTATGAACAACCACAACAAATGATTTGATACACATTCACAAGAATCATCTTATTTAAAATCAGTATTGTTATTACTTTTATTGCAAACAATTTTTATTAAATCACTCCTATTGAAAAAGTCAAGCGATAGAATTTCAAAAAAAAGAATTCTTTCAAATTATTACAAGTATTAAAGACTATTATAAATTATTTTTTTTTGATGTTTGTTGGTTTTGTAAATTTTTTTTCTATTTTACTAAAATCTTTTAATTTAATAATAAGGGTCTAACAGACCAGGGGAAGTTTTTCTTCGTTTCTTCGAACTCCTATGAGGACAGCAAGCAATATTGACATAATTCGGAACACGAACCAAAATCCAAATGGTACCACATAAAAAAACCAGATAAACACAAGACTCACATGTTAAAAAATGGGTTTAGAAAGAGTCATTAAAAAACAACAGCATCAACAAGATCATAATACTAACAATATCATTGTAAGTTATGTCAGCTAAGCAGTGGTTATGACAGCAATGCCATACACTTGTTCATATTTGAGTAATTATTAACTAACCGCGGAGGAGTCAGAAGGCCTTCTGTGTGGGTCAAAGGACTGCAAATTTTACTTGTCCGGTTTAATACTTCGACTTGTTCCTGTTGAATAGTAAAATATCATAAAGAAACTGACAAACATGATATTAACTAAAAGTAGATATTAACTGATATGTTGCATAATACAAACAGGACCTATTTAATAGGTCAACATTTATCAACAATAATACAAAGTTTGTATTACAAAGTGTTGATGATAAACTAAATAAATAATGTTAATCATCATAGTTTGACGACGATTTGAATATATACAAACTTTGTACTACAAAGTATGCATTTTACACATGCTTGGTGGTACAATAACCTTAGGAGTAGACAACAAAGACAACTCTCAAAACTACTACCGGGAAATAATAATACTTACCAGCATTGATAATGTGATGCTGTGAGATTGAATGAGATGACGGAATTCATCACTGACTCCAGAAATACCAGGAAGTACATCTGGGACATCATGCTTTTTGACGATGGCTGCAAAGGGTGCCATCCAATTTACACATGGAGCTAAATCTTCCCAACGAAAGCCACTAGCTCCTAGTGCTGCTTCGCGTCCTAAGAATGATACACAAGAATTAGTCATCACATATTTGATGAAAACACTTTTCCAAACAACTAACACAGAAATCATCATCACCATTCATCTTTCGTACACACTGACACATGTAGTAATCAACTGATGATTATCATTATAATAACACAAACTGTGACTACTTGGAAAAGATGATGGATAATGAAAGACATTGATACCTTTGGTGTGATAAATAGAAGCAGCTGCCAAAGAGGCATACGAGAAACGAAAAGACTGAATGTTCAATGTTGTAAGATCGACAATTCGGACGGCTCGCACAAAGTCAACTCCACTATAGCTAGGTTTGATCAAATGCACATCGTCTGACTCATTTAGTGACGTATTATTCATTGACAGCACAGATCGAGAACGAAGGAAATGTAGGGAATTGTGAGCACGATGAGGGGTAAAATTTAACACTTGTAAGAACACATTGATCCACGAAGCAGGGGTAATTGGAGTTAATTTCCACTGGAAAGAGAAGACAAAGACACAGGAACAGTTAATATTTAATCATATGATATTGATCAGATATTGTATTAACAATTATTGTTAATGCATAATGTTGACACATGAATAATGAATGATAATAATGAATCATTATTATCATTCATTATTAGTAATATCATTATTAATGATATTACTACAAATAACTTAAAAAATCAACAGGTTAAAAATCATCATTAAAAAATATAATTAAATAAAATATTAATTACTTTTAACGTTTTCATCACAACTAGTTCCATATCTAAAATTTCTGCTTCAGAGCAGGCTCCATCGGTAACATATGCAAATGTCTGTAATTTCGGAGGGTAAATTTCTTCCACTTTGGCCGCCACAAATAAACATGTAATTCCTACATGAAGAATAGCCGCATCAACAAAACAAAAAAAAGAAGAGGGATTTGAGAAAATTGTCCAAAATCAAGAAAATGAACCAATATCACACCAATATCATGAAAAAAAACGATCAATCAAGTTTTTAATTGATGATGAAATGACACTCACCTATTAATTGTAAATGATGCTTGAGTACATTTTGTTGCAGTGATAAATATCTGTCCAAGAAATCTGCGGCCAGGTAAAGAGTTTCTCGATGCATGTTGTAGGCTTCACAAACGTCCATAATCCAGTCCAATAAAATAGCTCTCATTTGTGGACTGAGAACTGGATGATTTCGAAATAAATTTGTGTCCTTTCGGTATTTGGTATCCACTTTACACATGAGCTCCCAAATTTCTGAACAGTCTGCAAAACTGACCGGATGTAAAGGCGAGGGCCGAAGTGGATTCTCCTCCGAATCGAAACGATACATTTTTAAGTAATAATTAAACACTTCTTAACTAGATAAATAATTAAATAATTGTCCGGTGGGGACACCAAGAAAGGAAGAGAGAAAATCAGAGGGAAAACATATCGGAGGGGGGAAGGCTGTCACAACAGAGAACAGAGAGAACGGCCCCAGCTGAGTTGAATACGGGGAGACAACTAAAAGTTTTAGTTAAAACTTTCCATTCCCTCGCTCACGTTCCATTGGTACCAGGGCCCATATATGTATACTATTTTGTATGTACCTCCATGTAATGGACTGAATTCAAGCTTACAGCACGAAAAAAAAAACTATCCGCTCAATGTTTTGGCGGTCCTCTTTTCACTCGCACCACACAGACAAGAATGAACGTGAGCAGCTTCTTTTTCTCTTTGTTTTTTACAAAACTATTTTGGACCATTTTTCACCGTACCAGTCCTCTTTATGCACATTATCTCCTTTTCTCCACTCTAGGCCATCTTTATCGACTATATCCATCTTAGCAGCCAAAATTCTCAAAACTAACTTTTAGTTTAACTAACGCTATATGGATTATTTTCGAAGGATTATGATGACTACAGGCCCTTCGAACTTACTATGTAGTCCAATGTATGATGAATGGGTAATTTTACCAAAAATTGTAGAAATATGCCCACAAATAGATGACACATGAGTTTTTTCTTCTTATTTAACCAATAGTCCTTCTGATATACCCATAGCGGTATGAATAGTACAAATTAAAATAAAATAATGTGTTTTAGGCGTATACAAAAACAATTCCAATGGTATTATCATGATTATTTATTTTAATAAATTATAATTATAAAATGCATAAATATATCACAACTTTGTTTTCTTGACTAGTTAAGTATACCAAGTTTTTTTTTATAAATATAATAAATACTAGTAATATGGGAGACTTTGAAGCCAACGAACGAACGAAGGAGGGAGGGAACAAGGGACACACAAGAACAATTTTCATTTAGTTTTGTGAAAAGGAGGAGGATGAAGAGGAGTAGTAGTAGTAGCATCTGGACGAGTTCGAGGGATATGGGATGGAAGTAAAGAGGCTGAGATCAAAAAGTTGGAAGAGAAATAGAGGAGAAAGAGGAACAAAGTAGTGCATTGAACGATGACATAATGTGAGATGGAAGTCCCTATATCTAACCACGATCCTACACTTTGCACCATGAAAAATGTATGAAGGGACATCCCTTGGCAAAGGAATAACACGATGAGAAAATTTCTCTCCACCTGCAATCTGGACCAGAGTAACATGCGAAAGAAGCAAGAGACTAGGAGAAAAGGTCCCACGATCTTCTCTAATAAAGCCACCATCATCACAAATGGATTGAATATATTCACAAAACATCGAACTGCAGTCGGGTCAAACGAACTCACACTTCCAATATTCCCCGTCCCAAAGAAGGATAGAAATACAAAAAATAGCTGTAAAACATAAAAAAATCATTCATTATATCATTTAGGTATAAACAACAAAACCTTCATCCTTCTTGAAAACATTTTTCGTACAATTCATAGTCAGATACTATGTACTGTATATCAAACAATTGAGCCACATTTTTCTACTCATGATTGTTCTGGTTTCTTGTAATGAATTTTATTGAAATGGTGGTATAATGTGCAAAATTTAATGAGGAACAATTTGGTGTCATTAGTTTTTCCACAATTTTTCACATGACAGGTCACGGGGTACAGATAGGTTGAAAAGTTGATTTTTCATCTCAAACAATTGAGTCATATTTTCAACTTTCTTGAAAATTCTAGGAGCTAAGTGTGACTCTTTAATCCACATGACCGTGGAAAGTTGACCATGATCTAAAATAAGGTTGCACTGTCATTCCGGGCACTTTTGGCCACTATTGATATTTATATATACCCGTGTACATCACTCTTAAATACACGTAAAATGAGTTGTACGGTTATAAAAGTGATTGGGTAGGTAAAATTGTCTAGAAGTTTCGTCAATTTTAAACAGTGGGCTTGAAAGTTACGGGTATGGGCAATTGCCCATACCCGTATTTCAAGACTTCCGTTGAAAACTGACCCAACTTCCAGACAAGTTTACCTACCTATTGAAGGACCTTCTGACCAAGTCGGAAGATATGAGGTCAACAGAGTCAACTTTGCCAATCACTTTTTTAATCCTACAACTCATTTTACGTGTATTTAAGAGCGATATACACGGGTATATATAAATGTCAATGGTAGCCAAAAGTGCCCGGAATGACAGTGCAACCTTATTTTAGATCATGGTCAACTTTCCACGGTCATCTAGATCAAAGAGTCACGCTTAGCTTCTAAGATTTTCGAGGAAGTTGAAAATATTACTCAATTGCTTGAGATAAAATCTGTTATTCCATGGAAAAAAGTGTAAACTTACTGGAATGAACAATAAAGATCAATACAATACAATCTAAAAAATCAACTTTTCAACCTATCTGGACCCCGTGACCTGTCATGTGAAAAATTGTGGAAAAACTAATTACACCGTCTTGTTTCCTATTGAGTTCTGCACATTGTACCACCAGTTCAATAAAATTCATTACAAGAAACGAGAACAATCATGAGTAGAATTTGCACGTCCAAAAATGTGGCTCAATTGTTTGATAGGACCACATTTTTCAGATTTTAGCTGAGGCTATCATTAGAAGGTATACGGTATTTAAAAAGCATCATCATGTCATGTTATTATTTAAAAATTTACATACATGAAACCAGCCCCTTCGGAATGCTTTGTGTAAATTATTTTGCCGAGTTGAAGATGATGATAAAGACATGGATCTTGAGGTTTCCTCTTGCCAATGATCCTCTTCTTGATCCAGAGGAAAGGAAGACTGCAGAAACTGATCCCAGTGCACAACCGTCTCATTCTCTCCCGTCACCTCAAATCTGATGAGATTGAGGAGGACAAAGAGTAGACAAGGGAGGAATAAACTCTCATATGACATACTTAAAAGGGAAAAGGGTGTGCAAATACCCAGGAAAATGGAGAGGAGTCGTATAATAATAGTGGAGGAGGAAGTAAAAGTGGGGCCCAGAAAAGAAAAGATTACAGATGACCAAGAAACAATACGTGTAATGAGTAGGGATGGGAAATGAATGAGAATGACAACAGAGAACAAGAGAGCCGTTTGACTCCCTAATATCCACTTATCACGTTGGCACATGGTTGGAATCGTTCTTCGAAGAAGTAGAAAAGTCATGACACCCGAAACCAAGGGTCCCAAAGTCCTATATTTTTTTAGATTAAAAAAAAGAAACATTTTCTTTGAGAATGAAAGAGCAGTAGAAATGACAGTGGTGTAGTAACTTTCAATGAAAATAAGAAAAAAATCTTTGTTCCCTCTCTCTCTCCCCTCCAATGTCAAAATTAATACATATTCGTCCCATTCCGAGTGTAACATACAAATGTACACACAATAAGGCTGATTTTCTCGCGTGTGCCCTATATATGATTTGCTCTGTGTATGAATTTGACTATTTATAAAAAAAGGAAGAGAAAGGAGCAAGAGAGAGAGAGAGAGCAAAATCTAAGACTTGTTAAGGTACATCTTGTTAAGGTACGGGGACAGACCAAAAAATTGCTCTGGTCGTTGAAAAAGCATGTATATATAGAAAGAGACTAAAGAGAAAACTTACATGAAAAAGGGATTTTGTTTCTTGCCAATGACGGGGGCAAGAGGGAATAGTGCGAGAAGAGCAACAGAACCGAGCCACAAGAAAGATTGCCAGGTGCTCAATTTCTTTCCTCTCATGGACCAAAATGAATTCAGAATGAGACCCAGAGTCAGGATACCTCTTTCATGAAAGCTGTTCACGAGAATCTCTGTCCCAACTCCACACAGTATTACCAAGATAAGAAAACTTTTCACGGGAAATTTTGATCCGTTTTTACTTCTTCTTCCTCCGTCTTCTGCCCAACTTCCCCAGATTAGCCCAACCAAATATAATGGCATAAATGTGTACGGCAAGCGCCATAAAGGCCATCCTATTAAAACTACACAATCAATACAGACACCAACATTTCAGATTAGTACATGTTACACCCAACTCTCCCTTCATCTTATTTTATTATCTAATACATATCAAGTATAAAAATACGCTCCCCTCCAAACATTTTAAAGAGACAACAAGAGGGCAAAGCAGGTAAGCGTATTTTTATACAACAAAATAGAGTACATACCGAAAAGGTGCACATGTATGCATATTATATAAATGTAGGGGACAACAATTTCCATTTATACCCCTCCAAAAAAAACTTCTTCATAACCCATGCGGATTCTTGTATTATTTGTCCCATGCAATTCAACCAACTATTCTCTACAACTACCTTTGCCTATATATAGAGACAAGAGGACACGTTCACATTCAGTACATATTTTGTACATTTATCCCACGTAAATGAGTCTATTATTCACACATACATAGCAGCATACCTGTGTATACTACATTATATCTAACATGAGGCGAATAATCCGTAATATTTGCCATAATATATAGAGTACTCTGTAAAATCACATGGATATTGTATATATATGACCATAGGTATGTACACTTTTTTGTGAATACTTGTACTTGTATAAAAGCGATAGTATAAATAAAAATGCAGGACACACAAACCTTTGGTGATTAAGGGGGAGAGGACGGCTGCAGGCACCCAGCATTTTCGGCTACTGTAATTTAACCCTCTACCCAGTCCTGTTCCATGGTACAGGATCAAAGATGATGTTAAAGTCATCCAAAGTAAGGAAGTTGTGACCACGAGGAGAATGAGTAAATCTTGATCATACCTTTCGTAGTACTGTACACCTTCCAGTGTCATATTTATCGCCTCATGCAATGATCCAATCTACAATGTACAGACAATGTTACATAAAATAGTGTTTTACACATGAAAGCATACTCTTTAGAAGATTCATCTTATTTGTAAAAAATTGTAAAAATTAAAAAATAAGAGTTTTTAATTGAAATTTTTTTAAAGTTGTTCAAAAGAAAAGAAAGTAGGCGAGTCGGTTACTATTCTATATGACAAGAATTAGATATATGTATTGCACTACCGCAGTCTCGTAGTCAGATGAACCAGCAAATCCATAGAATTCCTTAAATTTGAGTGAAATTTCATGTTCAAATTGAAATGGAGTGAGAGCAAATCTTCTATTGGAAGACACATGAGCTTTCTTGACCAACATGAGTTCATATATTTGTAAGAAATTTGCACGAAGAGCATCATAGGCAAATGGTCTTAAAGTCCAGAAATCTGAAGGGAATCGACCTATAGAGTTCGTTGGGAAGGGAATATTTAGGGCACCTGCCATTAATGCAGCAAAGTCTGCTTGATTTAGACGTCCTTCTTTTGTCCTCCTGTCATTGTCAATGGGACAAAAAAAGAAGAAGAGAAAAAAAATTATACAAGAAGGAAAAGCAGACGGCTTATATTTTATATTTGAGCACAGAGCTAAGGTTAAGGCCTCAAAGAGTATAATATATGTACACATTATGTAATATGTATAGTCATTATAATACAATCATGTAGAAAAACGGGCAGTCGTTTAACATGGAAAGTATGCGGATTGGTCCTTCAAGAGGACCTTAAACTTGGCGAGCACAGTATGAACAAAGTATGAAGGGAATTTAAATTTTATAACTGTACTTGGGCGGGCTTCAAAAACCATGGATACACAAGTTCAACTAACTCATATCATTAACCACTCAACTTATAATCATAATAGCGACTACTACTTAACACACTAGCTATACTTTATACTTTGTATATACATTTTCTTAAAAATTTCAAACTTTGATTCACGTACTTGATTCCTGGTCCCCATATGACAAACGGTGTCTCAGTCTCTGCCTTTGAACCACTCCCATGGGATCCTACTCAAGAAAACAGTAGGAATAATGTTTTTTTACAATTCACTTGTAACCACTGAACTATATGATATTGGGACAAGAATATTAGTTTTAAAAATAAAACTGTAATGTGCACGTTTATGCACACATACATAAAAGAAAGGGTAAGCTTTAAAGCTCATTCTACCTTCCTCTCTCCTCACATGCAGAGTGTCAAAGAAAAAAAAATGCAGTCGTTAAAAATATCTCTATTGTAACCAACAGATAGGTGTTGAATAGTTTGTTAAAAAACTATACCACTCAAAGATTAAAATATTATGAGCCTAGTCATGGATCAAGACTTTGACCTTACATTTTGTATATGACATGTGAAGAGAGTTGACCACTAACTGTGTGTGGAAGTAGTGTAGAGTGGCTCACACAACACAAAGAAAAAATATGTACAAAATACCATTTAAAGAATAGAATAATTAAATCATGTACTGTACCCCAATCAGTCATTCCATGGTCAGAAGTAAAAATAAAAAGCGTCTGTTTATCATTGAAATAGCTTTCAACTAAAGCTTCAACTCGTTCTATAATTCCGTCCACAACTTCAATATTGGAATTATACTCTCTGCAAGTCAGAAATAAAATTGGCATAAATACATTTGGCACATTCTATATGCACAATAGCGCATATTGAGAAGAAAAAGAATGATCAAACTTACATTGAATGTGGTTTTTTTGCATGACCAGTATTGTCAATTCCTAGTAGGTGCAGAAATATCAATAATTTGTCATGATTAGGTATTGCACGAGTTCTAATCAGTCGTTCAAACTGTTCCATCACCCAAACATCTAATACAGAGGAATTGGCTGCAAGAAAGTCTTGCCAATCTGGTGGGTAAGCTTCAACGTGTAATTTATGTGCGGCTACACCTACAGTCCATCATAAAATCAATAAATTAAATACGTTTTGCCACAAAAAAAACATGAAAAATAAATACTTGCGAATATACAAGTACACAATAAAGCATAACTAAACATGGCAAAATTCAAAATAAAAAAGATTTATCTAATGTGAGGCAAACCTTTGCGAAACATTAAAACAACATCAGGTGAGCCTAGTGCTAGACCATAAGTTGATCGATTCAAGACAGAGTCAAATTCCACCATATTCTCTTTCCATCCTGTAAAGACAGCTGATGGGTCCTCATAAAATCCTGAGAAGAGTGCAATGTGTCCTGGTCTTGACTCTGTGGGGACTCGTGTGTCAGAAATTCCCCAAGCTACTTGATCAGAGTTCATGACCGACCTGAAAAAAAGAACATAATTCATTTACAAACTATATACCTATACTAAAACCATAAAAAGATTGTCTTCGGCAAAGTACTACTACATATTTGACATAAGTAATTATTTGTCACTGATAACAATCTTACGAGAGATGAGGGTGCAAATGTGGTTGGTCAAAGAAACTATCCGCTCGTAGTCCATCTCCAATCAATATAACGATCCTCCGGACACCGGAAATCACAATACCTTCCTAAAATTATACAAGAACGTGGTTAGCTTAATACAAAACTAGCATTGTTGATATTGTTAAAACTTTTAACTTAAAAGTTTAAAACTTTAAGTTTTAAGTGTAAACTTACATGAATTACAGGAACTTGAACAAGTGGAGATTTAAAGTGTATGTCAAACACTGAGTAAAATAAAAATAAATTAAGTAAGAGGCCCAGCATCCACATTTGGAGCATTTTGGCAATTTCTAAAAATCTAGACTACACATTTCTAGATTGTCAACTTTGTCAAGAGACCTTATTTTGATTCTATGCAAGAGACGAAAGAAAAAAAAGAAAGATTTGAATTTGCATTCCCGCCAAGTCAAAAAATTTGTCGGCATCTTCCCAAGAAAAATAATTTTTGTTGTGTTGGACAACTTGAGTGTTACTTTGGTAATTAACTAACTTCAATCTTAGTTGATAGCATATTATTGTGTTTGGATAAATTGTGCACATGTTTGACTCTAAAAATTTTGAAACATTTTAGTACATTTTGAAGTAAAGGGCCAACATTTGTCTCATAAGCTAATGTTAGGGAATTGTCGACTAATTTTTAATTACATAGTTTAAAATATTTAAATACAGTACTTGTTTCCGAGATATTTTTCTTGTGGTATTTTTGGGCTATCGCTCGTGCTTTAAAAATGGCTGTGAGTGAACATCGATCTCACTCTCCTGATCGACATGTAGAGAATGTGTAAGTTGTTAACTTTACAATTCCTTTTAAAAAACCCAAACATGGGTCATAAAAATATTACACAGATGGTTTTTTTGTTCATGACATGTTGTAATTAATGTTCATTTTTTTCTCAGTCATTTCAATGAAGCCGAAGGTCGAGATGGTTTTGTCATTCGTGAAGGAAAAGACGTCGTCAACATATTTCCTAGTAGATCCAGTCAGAGAGCTACTTCTTCCAAATTAAAATTTAGAAAGTAAGAATAAACTAAATTAAAGTACATTCTAACACGTTTCATTGCAGTAGTTTATTCTGTGTTTTTTTAAATGTACTAGCTAATGTAAAATTTTTAATTTGAAACTTTAATTGATTTTTCTTAGTTTTGTTGACTACTCATGGGATTACGATCATGGAAATGGACGGCTAATCTCTACTCATTACAGTGGCAAATTCATTGCTTATGTGGTCAAAGGTGTGTTTGACATTTATTTCTTTGTGTGTTTGTACGAAATGTACACATTTATCCAATGTATTAATAGACGAGTTGATGTATGATGGCATATTCTATTTTTATTCTTATTTTTTAGTTCAAGGAGTGGGTGCCGTTCGTATTGTAGATCTGGAAACAAATGAAAGAGGTCTCATGAAAGGTCATAGAGGCCTTATTAAGGTAGAACAAATGAGAAACTATTTTTAACAGTTGGCAAAAATTAATGTCGTTAGACATAGTACTTAAATGACATGTAAATGTATTTTGATGGTTAAAAAATTACTAACATTTTAATAACTTGAATTTCTCACTGACTCTAGGACCTTGAATTTATGCACAAAGCTGAAGATTTAATCATCGGTTTTGTAGATGACACTGGAACTGTTTGTGTTCATAAAATCACAAAGGAGTTGAAAACCAACAAATTATTGTAAGTTTATGAGATTTCATAATTTTAACGTACAATCATTCTAAATTATGCGTTACCGGTACTTTATACTGTTTTATCTTCTTTAGAACATCCTTAATGATGCAAATAAATTTGGCTCCCAATGCCATCAGATCAGAATTACGACGTTTCATGTGGTGTAAAGTAAGTCATGAATGAGAACAACTATTTTAATTTAAAAACGTTTCATTAATTTAAGCTCAACGCTAGGTATTTATTTCTGTCATTTGTCAACTGTTAACTATTGACCTTTATTTATTTCGTTTCTAGTATGTTCCTGATGACTCAGTTGACCCTGGTAGCCCAAGAGACTGTGCCTACAATTTTGCTGTCTGTCAGAATGACGTCGTAAGAACTATAGAAATATTCTTTGACTGAATTGTCACACATGTTTGTTTTTATAACAACATTGAAAATAATATTAATACCATGCACTTATTTTCTTAAGGTTTATGTGGCCAATTTAGCTCAACTAATTCAACGCTTTGGCGAGGGCGTTCATACTTTAAGTGATTTTAAAGGGTTTTTCATGACAATTGATTCTCATTCTGGGACGGTCATGGATGCCTCATTTGCTCCAGATGGGACTGCCCTTTCAACTGCGAGCAAAGATGGAACTGTCAAATTTTTTCAGGTAAGAACATCAATTTTATTTTTAAAAATTGGCTAAAAAACTACAGTTGTACAATTTTAATTTGTTGAATTCCAACTAATTTGTTCGTTTTTTATATTCTAAAATGATGAACCTTTGAATTGTGCAATTCTTAGGTGTACATGATAGGAGTTGAAACACCACGATGTCTGTATTCATGGTCTCCACATGATGGAAGGGCTGTAGGGAAAATATTTTTTCTGGATGATCACAATGTGAGATCGGCCGCAGACTCTCAATACTGGAAATATATGCTGACGGCAACTGAAAATATGAGTGAAGTGAAACTTTGGACTTGTAAGACATGGCAGTGCTTACAACATATCAAATTTCAGGCTCCTTCTCCAACACAACTTCGAATGGATATGAATATATCTGCTCATTATTTGGTCATGGGAGATGTACACAGAAAGGTGAATGTTCTTTTATTTTGACTTTTCCCTCTCTCTTCTCTGGCAACTTATTTTTCTTTCAAAATTAACAAAATACGTGTATGAAATATTACTATTATGGTTATGTATTAGGTAATGTTTGTACTTCACCTAAGTCATGATGATGAAGCCGCTCGGTTTGATTGGATTTCTGAGTTTTCCTTACCTGCCAGCATGCTAAGCTTCAACGTTAATTGTGCAAAGCCATTCAATGGAACTGTTCGCACTCATGAGGATTTGAATTTATGTAAGTTACAATGAAATAATATGAATGTGACTCATGTTGAGATATTTCTAGAGTTTCTTAAATTATATAAACTGATAATTTTGATGTACATTAATTATACTTTACACAGTAAATGCTCCTGACTACAAGCCAGCTTCAACGGGAGATGCAAATCAAACTTTCTTGGAGGTTTATTTTGTACAGTCTAAATCCTTACAGCAAGGAACAGTCATTTTTCAAACACCTGATGCTGTGTCTCGATCAAATGGACACAATAGAATTTCTTTCAATGAAGCCGTTACTGTCAAAGAAACTGGAGATGCATCTGATCGAGGTTTTTGTTTAATTTACATTTAGTATTTACATTAGAAATTTTTTTTTGCAATTTTTAAATGATACATAAAAATTATGAAGAAATATTTCACAATTTTTAAGTTATAAACTGAAATAATGTACTTTGAATTGATGCAGGAGTCGTGGAGGACTCAAACCAAGATGTAGAAGATGACAATGTGGGTCAAGACAACGGGCAGGAAACTCGTGAAATCACTCCTACAAAGAGTATTACTACCATGAACAAACAAAAATCCAGAACACCATCACCTCATCAAAGAGTTCCATCGAGGGTTGATAAAATGACCGAAGAATTAAGCAGTCTCATCGGATTGGCTCTACCAGGAAGTGGTCGAAGTAAACGTTCTCCTTCCGCAAACAGAAGTCCAGACCTTCTTGGATTAATTACCAGTCCTAAGTCGGCTCAAGATAACATAGGAAGGACATCACCATTGGGACAACCAATTGCAAGGGCAATGAGTACGCCAGGTGATGCAACAAAGACATCCTCCTCTTCAAGTCCCAGTAGGGAAGTGGAAGAAATTTTAAGCCCAAAAATAAATAACGACCTAATTGGTCATCGTAGTGCCACTTCTCAATCCATGGAAGGGGTCATGAAACATTCACCTGAGTTTACCCACGAAGAACATAATCACGAATCACCCAATCCTTTGACAAGTATGCACCGTGCTTACATGCATTCTCCTCTCAATAATGAAGTCCTTGCATCGGAAGTTGTACAGCAGCTTCCACAAGTTTTGGATCAAGTTAGTAGTATAATGGAAATGATGAAGGCACAAGCTGTAGAAATGAAGGTAACTTTTTGATATGCAATAATTGTTTCTTTTAATATATAACTGCTATACAAGTTGTGACGAATTCACAATTTTATTGTAATTTAATTTTTTCAGGAGCTCAAGCGTGAAATTAATTGGCTTCATAATTCTCAAAGCAATTCTAAACGTAACGATGACGAAAATGTGACAAACACACTTGATAAGTACTTCACACATAGCCATAGCCAAATACAGAGGCTTGAAGAGTCCATGAAGACATTAGAAATATTAGTAAGTGTACAACTTTTTCATTTAATTATTTGAATAGATAATAGATAATAGAATTCTGTGATTACTTTTGTGAACCTTTTATTTTATTTAACGCTTTTGTGAATTTTTTTAATTTTTAAAGGAAAGACAAAGAATCCCTCAAAATAATAATCCTTTGCCTTCAAATTTGGCTGAAGGTGAGTACTTACAAAGATTACAATACATCCATTTTCATCATTTGGATGTTTATTTACAAGTATGAATTTATTGTGTTTTGTTTTTTCAAGTTCTTGCAACGAGTATCGGCCAAATTGTAAAGACTGAAATTGAGACTAGTGTTCTACCAAGTGAGACTACTAAAACAAATTTTTACGAATCTTTTTAAAATTAAATTTCATGTAATTTCAAGTACGTCTATATTATTTTATTTTTTTAACAACTATGTAATTGACTTTGTAGGTATGCTAAGTTTATTTGAGCCTACTCGAGCTCAAATAAAACTAGAAGCAGAAAAGATGATAGCTTCAGCTGAAAGTCGCATGAAACATGAAATTAAACAAGTCATTCAACATGATGTAATTCACATTATTCGTCATTTAAATATTCATATTTGTAAATTTGTACAATTTTAGAAGGATTTGTAAGAAGGAAACATTTGTTGTGGATTTTGAAATATAGGGATTCCGGAATGCTCTTACCCGAGAAGTGTCAGCGAATGTAAGACCGGTATTTGAAAATGTTTTGACTGAGCTTTTTAGAAACAGTGTCATTCCAAATTTTGAGAAAGCCCTTCAGAATATGTACATGCAAATAAATGATGCTTTCATGAAAGGAACCAGGGAATGTAAGTTTCATTTGTTTATATATATTTTTTTAATTTTATTATGTACTATTTAAATTTAATATTAATAATTTCTAAAAATCGAGTGTAAATTAGTTATCTGTGCACTAAATGATAATTTACCATGGTTAAAATTGTGTCTGTGTAGACTTATCTGGTCTTCAAGTATCACTAGAGCAAATGAAAAGTCAAGACAAAACAGAAGAAACATTGAATAGTCAGTTCACGTCGATGCAAGACAACCTAACAAGTGTGTTGCAAGTAGAACTCGAAGGTCATCAAAGGAGGTACGTTATTTAAATGTTATATTTGGATAATTGTGATACATCAAATTTGAAATTATATTTACTTCTCAAAAATTGACAACAACAATTTTAATTTAGTTTGCAAGGAGGGGTTGTCAAGCAGATTGAAGAAATTATGAGTAGAGAATTGACAAAGGCATTTAGAGATCAACAAAGATTTATTGAGACATCAGTTGTTCCTCGATCTTCAACGCCCGCTCTGTCCGTGTGTTCAGAAAACTTTGGCCTTAGCCAAGATCCCATTCAATTACAAAAGCACCTCACAGCCCTGGTCAATATGGGAGATGTGACTGGAGCATTTACCCAGGTATTCAATTTTCAAATTGTCTTTTTAACATTAATAACTACCTTAAAATTGAAATTTCATAGTTCTTAATATAATTTGATCTTAAATTCTAGGCAACGAATCAGGGAAATCTCACATTATTAATGTACCTCTGCAATAAGGTTTCTCCGAACCAAGTCTTTACCAAGAAATTACCTCTGCAAACTCATTTATCAATTATTCAACAAATGGCAACAGAAATTTGTGGTCACACAGAAACAAAGTTAAGCTACCTTCAGGCAGCAGTTGGAACATTGGACTTGAGTGACCGAAGAGTTTTACAAAGTATAGCACGGATTGTGCCAATTTTTCAAGCCAGGTAAATAGTTTTTCATTATTTTTACACTGATTTTTAAGTTAAAAATTTTAACTAACTAAAAGATGTTTTTTTTGCAGCATCAAAAAATTTGTTGCACTCAACCCTGATAGCAAATTAGGTACTAATTTTAAACTTTTAGAAATGGCACTTTGTGGTATTGGCGGAAAATATCAACAAGGGTTGCCAGGAAATGATGTAGGGCAACAGTCCAACTCTGCGCTTTTTTCCTTCGGTCCTGGCATAATTAAACATGAAACATAATACAATTCTTCTATTTTTGTATTTTATTTTTATTATTTTGTACACAAAATTAAATTTTATTTACATTTGAGATTTTAATTGTGCGAGCGATTGAACTAAAGAATCTATATAGTACATATATAGAGAAAATTCGTTTCCTCTTTACTTTTTTTCCCCTTAAATTATTAAATTTTGGATAAGTTTTATTGACACTTGACAAACTACATTGAGAGATGTTTTGATCGAAAAATGGCTTCTCAGACTTTTTAATAGTTTAAATAATTATATAGAATATGTTAAAATCTTATTAAGAAATAATATCTTTAGCTCATTAATATGAACACTTGAAAGGTTGTAAACTTTTGCATTTTGCATTCTATTTCGTCTACTTATGGTAAGTTTAAATTTAAAAGGTATTAAATATCTTACAGATTGTTTATTGAGCAGGATAGTGTTATAGAATTTATGATGATGGTTAATTTGTGTTTCTGTAATGACTTTATGTGCGTTGCAAGTAGCTATTACCAATTAAATTAAAGATTTAATATGTTATAGAAAGTAGAATAATATTTAGTATTAAGAATGATAATTTGGATTGAAAAAAAAACATCATGTTTTCCCCTCTCTAAATGTAGTACCCCTCAAATAATTAAGCAGTTTCAAGTACATTCTTTCTAATTATCACAGGTCTATATACAACACAAATAAATGTATGATACACTGGCAATACTTTTGTTAGTTATTATGAACCCATGAAAAGTAGAAATGAACTATAGACTTGAATTTTGACAATTTAGGTTAAAAATTGTACATTGTCCACTTTACTGTCTCTCGCGTGTTAATCAACGCGTCTGAATAGGAATTTAATACTAAAATTAAATTGTAATAATACTATGATATGGTATTTACTTGTGTGTAATATATTGTAGTTAAAAAAACTACTCTAATTATTGTCTATAGTCGACTCATTTAGTAGAGATTTTAAACATTGAGTGTTTCCAAAAAAAAAGTTTAGCATGACGTGAAATCAGGGGTGGTTTATTTTAAATCAATTTAAACTGAACTAATGATTAAGTAAATGTTATTTTTTTTATTGAGAAATTTTCAAACCCCAACATAGTATCGTCAATGCTTTTTAATTGTATTAATTTCCATATTTCATAGACAACATGATAGTTGTAAACATTCAAAAATAATAATAAAATCATTCAAAGTTTGACAGACACTTGTATAGCATATTTATATGTATTCTGCCAGTAACTCAAAATGATTTACACATTGTAGATTTTACATTAATATTATAATTTTACACTCCCCATACATAGGTGTGTAAACCTCAGGGAGGTGGTATATAAATAAATAAATACCCCTTCGAGGTTCGAGGGACT
This sequence comes from Arrhopalites spinosus, assembly GCA_034700945.1. Classification (NCBI taxonomy): domain Eukaryota; kingdom Metazoa; phylum Arthropoda; class Collembola; order Symphypleona; family Arrhopalitidae; genus Arrhopalites; species Arrhopalites spinosus. Next base: position 35,931 of record JAQIVZ010001261.1, read on the forward strand.
TTTACCATATATATATAATATTCAGTAGGATACAACTTGTGAATAATAATAACAAATGAGAAAATAAATCCTTTTACACACGTCGTGTACAGTGAAAAAGAGTTGAAAAAAGAATATTATTCAATTAAGTCTAAGAAGAGATTTCAGCACAACTGGTGAGTTATTTTAGTTGAAAGTCGAGTCAGTTGACGTTTCGTGTCGAACAATGACATATTGTGTTTGACCATCAATGACAGCCGTTCTATGCATAACTAAGGGCAATTCCATAGTTGAGTCACCAGTTAACAAAGCAGTAATATTGGTTGGACCACTTGTTGTAGTTAGAAAAGTTTCAGGATTTGTAAGACAAGATGAAGTATCCATTTCAGATTTAGAGGCAGTCGTTGTTGATGGAAGGGATGGAGGCCCGGACAAATTATTATTTTTAACATGTTGTTTTATATGACATCGAAGACTATCTTCACGAGCAAATGTAGCAGAACAGGTAATGCACTGAAACGATTTTGTTAATTGCGGCTTGAAAACGTGACCATTCCTCTTTGCTTTTCCACTGTTGAGGACCATAGCTCGAGCTGATTTGTTGACTTTTAGAATGTCCTTATGGGATCGCTCTAAATGTCTTGCAAAGTCGTCTGTTGACAATTTTCAAAACAATTTTTTAGTTTGTTTAAATTGTACTTATAAATTAACTAGGATGCATAATCAAATACAAATTGAAAACGTACCATAGTTGTCACATTTGATTGGACAGGCTCTGCCTGAAATTTTTTTTCAAACAAAATGATTGTGTTAAATTATTATTGAAGCATCATAATTCCAGACAGTTGTACAGGGTGCCACATAACCCTTGCCGCCCTACCTACAGATGACCCCTGACATGTCAGAAAAAATCCTTCATACCAGTTTTGTAGAGAAT
>JAQIVZ010001262.1:0-36778 GCA_034700945.1 Arrhopalites spinosus
GACCTAAAGTCACTCTTATATTTTTAATATTTAAATAATGTTGTGTAAAAAAAGATAAAAAAGTCTCTTGAAAAAAAAGTCTCTTGAAAAAAAAGTCTTGGCTCCTCCCATTTTTTTCAAAGGTTTGTGGACTTGTAAAAATTTTTAACTGGAGGTCAAAAATGTGACCTAACTTCCAAAGGAAAGGTCAAATTAAAAAATTTAAAGAGACGAAATATTTTTAAAATAATTTTTTACATTTTTTACGTTCTCTCTGATACGTCAAAATAGTTGGCATATCGATAGAATTGCTATGCTATAAAAGCCCATTGAAAACATGTCATATACATATGGTGCTGTACTATTGTACCATATGTAAATACGCAGACGGGGTGTAGGAAAATGGCTTCTGCGAATTGCCCGAAAAACTGATGGAACGCCTGACGTCACTATTGCCAAGATACTTTTGACAGGACAATTGACATTTAGATTTATAACAAGCGATGGAGTGGAAAGGGTCAAGAATTTTCTGGAAATTTATGCCACGCCCTTCCAACCCACCACATGGCTCGCTCTCTTTGTCTCCGCCATCTTGAGTGGCTTCGTTTTCATGACACTAAAAGTTTACAGTGTCCGAGCAAAGCTGACGTGGGGCAACATCGGCGATATTTGGATAGAAAATCTGCTTTGGTTGTTCGGAATTTTAGTGTGTCAAGCGGAAAAGATAAAAGAATCAAAAATGGGGAGGGGCTGGAAATGGCTGGTGGGGACGTGGTTGATGATGGCTATAATATTGACGATTGAGTACAATGGAACCATAAACTCGGAGTGCATCCTCCCCTACCCCTTCCACACCCCTTGGCAGTACTGTCGTGAATTCGTGGAGGAAGGCTCATTTGAGATTTACATGCCCATTCAAGATGGACGCTGTGCGGGTGATGTGAACAAACGTTTGTCCAAAGAATGGGCATCCCGTTTTGATTTCCTCAAAATAAAAATTCGTATGGATGCTATGGACTACTTTAAATTCATGTTAAAAAATGTCAGCTCTGTGGATGAAAGTCATGAGAATTGTTGGAAACTTTGTCCAGTTGGAAAAAATCTGAAATTTGAGGACTCTGGCTGTGACCATATTCAACCATGCAAAGATTTTATGAAAATGGCTAAAGTATTAAATAATTCATGGCGGACGTGTATCCCTCAAGTACCCCACCTCATTCGAACAGAATTGAGTCAACCCAAAACGGTTTTCGTTACACTTGCCAAAGATTTTGAATTTTATTGGCATTTCTTCAAGAGGGAGATGGGGATGAATTCGTCTCTCAAGTTTTTCCACAACCGAAAAATTTTTCAAGATGATTCTTTCATAAAATATCAATACTTGGCCATTGAAAAAGGTCTAGATCCACACCACCCAAGTTTGATAGAGGAGAGAATGGAGATTTTGCTGAGTTGTGGAATTTATTGGTTTTTAGAAAAATGGGATGAAATTCGATTTCCTCAAGAGGGACAGAAGGGACTCTTGGATGCTTGGAAAGTGGAGGATGAGGCTGTGACCGTGTACCAAATTTTGTGTTTTAATGACTCCGATGTTCATTTAGTTTTTGTTATTTGGTTTCTCTGCTTGGGGGTCACTTTGAGCAATTTTTTCGTTTTTGTTATTTTCTATGGCTACTATCATCGCTTCTATGGTTGTACTCGTCATGAGTGAACGTCAGTGACTCATTGAGCTTGTTTCTTTTTTCGTTAGGTGGCTAGTTAAATTATCAAAACTTTTGATTCAAAAATTGTTTATTTGACATTTAGTCTGTTGATTGAATGTTTCTTCATCTGTAAATTACCATAATGCTCACTTGGTGGTAAAATATTTCTGTTGATTTTAGCTTAATACAAATTAACTATGTCAGTACCATTATATGTTGAATGTTGAATATAAAATTAATATTTAAATGGGCCGGCAGTTAATATCGATATAGGCTTAGGCTACAAAATCTTTTGATTTAAAAATTTTACTGAAAGTCATTAAAAAATTAGCAATTAATTTTAATGTGCATATTCTATACTTTACTCTAGTGAATTTACCAATTTGATGACCTTGAATTTTATTATGATTTTTTAATTGACATTTTTAATTGGTATTGTTTTGAAAAAATGTATGGTTTACATTGACAAGTTGGACCACGTCACACTTCAAAGTGACTGCTTGCCAGTTTTGGGTCATGATAATTTTGAAAGTTTCAAGAACATTCAAGTTATTTGACTACAAAAAGCCATTGATAAACTTGATTGACGTTTTCACTGTAAAATTTTTCAATTTGTCAAGTTTCATAGAGGAAAATAATGGCCTAGTTTGAATTACATTGGAGGAAATCATTTTAAAATAAAATGTTTTTTGAGAAAATATTTCCAGTAACGTACCAGCCTCTGTCATTTCAGCTGGTGACGAAGCCTAACCAAAACAATTTTTTTCCTTTGACTTCTCCCGGTTTCTATCAATTTTTTTGAACAGAAATTGTTTCTACACATCCCACTACTTTTTGTGGCAGTTGACACTCCCACATCATCGACCTCTGAACCTAATTTTAGCAAAGTGTGCAATTACCAAAATGGCCGTTTTTATCCAATTCTTTCTGCTTTGCATTCTCCCATTCTTTGTAGACGGACTCTTCAACTTTAAAGAAAGCGGGAAATTCAAACTGAATTTGAATTCGTTGGTAGTAGACAGTGGAAAATGTTTTGTCCTCTTTATAGAAACTGAAGAAAGGGTCAATGGAAGGTCAGTGACAAAGATGGACGACTACTCCCTCATTACAATCCCTCTGGGCATCATCTCGAACAAATGTTTACAAACATGGTGGGAGATTGATCATTTGAGTGTTCTCTTTGATGTGAAATGGGTCCATTGTTACATCACCATGATCATTCTTCCCTCTCCCCTCACCTTCAATGGTGGGGTAATAAGGTTACTGGGTTTTGGAATACGTCTAAAATACGGGAGAAGGAGGGGGAAACGTCCAACTTCAACAAGTCAGGTTGGTGCCAGATTAACTTTTTTGATTAGCCAAAAAAATGGTTTTGATTCACAAATAACACTCGATAAAATGGAGCAGTACCCTTACAAATGGATGCCCATGTTTTTCATTCTTTTTGGCAATTTATTGGAGGAACATGAAGTCATGACCTCGGACAAGGAAATCTTTATCACTGAGGGCTGGTACAGTTGTCCAAATTGTTTCTTTAAGTCATTCATAGTCCACTTTAATTGTCGAAGGAGCAACCAAAGGTCATGCTACAAAAACATGCTGGCCACGTATAAAAGGTCAGTGAACCAAGGTCACTCTCTACCCATCCAAAAAGAATGCTTGCATATGAAGTTCGACTGCCCAGACTTTGAGTCGACTCTTTGGGTTGGTAAATTCACAGAGCCATTTCAAAGAAAGAAGCCAATGAGAATAAAACACGCCATTTTAAATTTATTGACCTCATCATTTAACGTCTCTTCTCAGAGGGGTGGTCGGGAACACCTTCTTTCAACTGTCGACCATCTTGATCAATCACCTTTCGTGTTTACTGGTAAATTATTTTTGACGGGAAAGTTGACATTTAAATTTATAACAAACGACGGAGTGGAAAGGGTCAAGAGTTTTCTGGAAATTTATGCCACGCCCTTCACATCTACAGCGTGGCTCGCCATCACAATCTCCGCCATCTTGATGGCAATTGCTCTTTTTTCATTCAACATTTCAACTGCTAACGAGACACCGCCATGGGGGACCCTTGGGGAGGTTTTGATAGAGAGTCTCTTCTACATCGGCGGGATTTTAGTGAACCAAGCGGAAGAAATCAACAATTCCAAAATGGGGAGGGGGTGGAAGTGGCTGGTGGGGACATGGCTGATGATGGGGATAATATTGACGAATGGCTACATGGGCATCATCAAATCGGACTACACCCTCCCCTACCCCTTCCACACCCCCTGGCAGTACTCTAGAGAATTTGTGAAGGATGGGAGCTTGGAGATTTACATGCCAACCCAAAATGGACTCTGCGCGAACGATATGAATAAAACTGTGTCCAGCCTATCCGTAGGAAGTTATCATTTCCTCAACACAAAAGTTCGAAACGACCCGAAAGTTTTTTTTTGAATTCATTTTTGAGAACATCAATTCTATCTCTGCCAGTCATATTGATTGTTTCCGACTTTGTTCAGTTGAGCAACCCGTCAAATTTGAGGACTCTGGTTGTGAGGATGGCTGAAGTACTGGATAATTCATGGCGGACGTGCACGGCGGCATTGCCCCACCTTATTCAGACAGATCTCAGTTGGCCCAAAACGGTTCTCATCACTCCAGCCAAAGACTTTGAACTCCATTGGAGTTTGTTCAAGAGAGAAATGCGGGCGAATTCGTCCCTCAAGTTCTTTCACAATAGAAAAATTCTCTTTGATGACTCTTTCTGTAATAATAAATATTTGACCATAAAGAAAGAACTGGATCCGCACCACCCTAATTTTATGGGGGAGATGATGGAGATTTTGATGAGCTCGGGAATTTTTGGGTTTTGGGAGAAGTGGGATGAAATTCGATTTCCTGGGGAAGGAAGAAAAGGGCTCTTGGATGCTTGGAGAGTGGAGGATGAGGTCGCGGAAGAGTAGTAAGATTTGCCCTTTACAAATTCGGATGTCCATTTGGTCTTTGTTGTCTGGCTTATTTGCTTGGGAGTCACCTTGATTCACTTTTTTGTCTTTGACCTTTTATGGGATCAACGTCATCATTGGTGTCGTGCATGTGTTGGGAGTTAGCTTAGTCATGTTGTCATGAATTAATGAGCTGAATTAAAAGATTTTTTAAAGCTGAACAATTGATAATATTTACAATAAATAAATATGGTTTGTCAGTCATTCCCCGAATCTTTATAAAGTGCCATTTAGTAATTGTGTTGACCGGTTAAATAATAATTAAATTTGTTTACAATTATTGATAAATAAAGTGTGTAGTGCAGTGTAAAGGAAGTGTTTACAAATTATTTTTGATTGGTTTCTTTTGTAATGTCCACTTGTTGATAATCATTGTACATTTAATGGGTGTACTTTTTAGCTGAATACGACAGAATGACCATTAAATTATTTTTAATGTTCACTTGATGGCCCATCATTTCGGCCGGCAATTATTTTCTACAGTAAAACGATAAATAATTTTATTAATAATATTTTTGCCTCAAGTATTTACTCGTTCAAATATGTAAGAAAAACGTCATTGGTAAAATTGATTGGCATTTCTTTCTATTTTACAATTTATCAAATTATTTGCAAATAACTTTTTTTGGGCATAATAGTCATGGAGTGCCAATCCTTGTCATTCATCTGGTGAAACAGTTTTGGTAAAACACTTTAATTTACTTGGTTTTTTTCATTTCTTTGACAGAATTTTTTACTGAGAACATTTTTTACAATCTCAATCATAATTTATGTCACTTGAAGGAGTCACACTAAAATTGTTGCCTTGTCACTGTAACCAAAATTATTCCACATTTTGGGTTACGGTCTGTCACTTCAAAAGAATTTTCATGTTTTCAAACGACTCTTCTCTGAGACAAAACTTTTGATGGACTTGAAGAGCATTTTTAATTAATCTACAATTAAAAAAATGACCTTTCATGTTTTCTCCGAAATTATTTTCTCCTGGATCCTCATTTCTTTTGTAGAGGGCCTCGTCAACATTTCAGTAGGCGAGAAATTCAAACTGGATTTGAATTCATTAGTAGTAGACAGTGGGAATTGTTTCGTCTTGTTTACCGAAATTGAGAGCAGGGTCAACGGGTCAGTGACAAAAATAAGCTACTACTCCTCCATTAAAATCCCTCTGGGCATCATCTCGACCCCCAGAAAACCAAAATGGTGGGAGATTGAATATTTGAGTGTTCTATTTGATGTCAAGTGGGTCAATTGTTACATCAACATGATCATCCTCCCCTCTCCACTCTCTTTCATTTCTAACACAGCAGAGTTAGTGTATCGAGATTTATCCCCAAAATACGTCACAAGTAAATACAAACATCCAACAAGAGCATTTACATGTCAAGTGGATGCCAGATTAAATGCTTTAATCGGCCAAAAAAAATATTTTGATAGTCATATAATTCTTTTTGACATTGAAAGCTATCCTGCCAATTGGAAGCCAATGTTTTTCATTGTTTTTGATCATTCATGGCCAAACAATGGGATCATGACCTTGAAGGAGGAGATGGTAGTGACTGAGGGTTGGTACACGTGTCCTAATTGCTTCTCTGATGAATTTATTGTCCAATTTAATTGTACAAAAAACAACCAAAGGTCCTGCTACGTAGACATGCTGGCCACGTACAGAAGGTCAATGAACCAAGGTCACTCTTTTCTGCTTCAAAAGGAATGCTTGAATAAAAAGTTCGATTGTCCTGATTTTGAGTCGACTTTTTGGAGTGGTAAATGGACGGAACACTTTCAAAGGAAGGACCCAATGAGAATAGAACAAGCCATTTTGAAGCTTTTGACTTCATCCCTTAATTTCAGCACCAATTCACATAACGAGCGGAGTATACAGAAAAGGCTTCTCGGAATTGTCGGACATCTTAAGAATTCGCCTCGTTTCACTACTGGCAAACTATTTTTGACGGGAAAGTTGACATTTAAATTTATAACGAGCGATGGAGTGGAACGAGTCAAGAATTTTCTGGAAATTTATGCCACGCCCTTCCAACCTACCACATGGCTCGCCCTCTTCATCTCCACCATCTTTACTGCCATCGTTCTCGGTGCATTAAATCTTTCAATTGTCAAAAAGAGACTTCAGTGGGGGACATTTTGCGGAGTTTTGGTGGAAAGTCTGCTTTGGGTGTACGGAATTTTATTGTTTCAAGCGGAAGAAATCAAAATGGGGAGGGGATGGAAGTGGCTGTCGGGGACTTGGCTAGTTTTGGGGATAATATTGACAAATGGGTACACGGGAATCATCAAATCTGAGTACACCCTCCCCTACCCCTTCCACACCCCTTGGCAGTACTCTAAAGAATTTGTAAGGGATGGAGGATTTGAGATTTACATGCCCTCTGAAGATGGCCGCTGTAAGGATGACATGAACAAAACTGTGTCAAAGACATGGACAATGACGTACGATTTCTTGAACATGAAATTTCGTCGGAACGCTGTTCGTTATTTTGAATTGCTTTTAGAAAATTCAAGTTCTTTTCATGACAGTCATGATAATTGTTTCCAACTTTGTCCCGTTGGAGAAGATGTAGCATTTGAGCTTTCTGGCTGTGTGGGAATTCAACATTGCAGAGATTTCATGAAAATGGCTAAAGTATTAAATAATTCATGGCGGACGTGTACTCCTCAATTGCCCCTCCTCATTCGAACGGAGCTGAGTCAACCCAAAAGGGTGCTTCTCACTCCAGCTAAAGACTTTGAATTTTATTGGAATTTCTTCAAAAGGGAAATGGGGATGAATTCTTCCCTCAAGTTCTTTCACAACAGAAAAATTCTCGACGATGATTCCTTCCACAAGTATCAATATTGGACCGTTGGAAACCTGCTACATTCGCATTATCAAAATTTGATGGCTGTGAGAATGGAGATTTTGATGAGCTCTGGCATTTATTGGTTTTGGAAGGAATGGGATCAAATTCGATTTCCCGGAGGAGGAAATGAAAATAATGGCTTGCATAATACATTGAGAATAGAGGAGGAGGCGGTGGAAGAGTTCAAAGTTTTGTCTTTCACAGATTCAGATGTTCATCTAGTCTTTGTTGTGTGGCTTCTCTGCTTGGGGATAACCTTGACCCATTTTGTTGCCTTTGATTTTTTTGTTGGTCCTGTATACAGTCGCTATACATATATGTAGATGAATCGTTGGTTTCTTTATTTTCTCATGCAGTGGCTGGTAAAACATGCAAAGCTATTTTTGTCACGTTAAAATAGTAAAATTGTTTGTCGTCCAGTAATATGGACCATAATATTTTTAATTTTAAAATCATTGAAATTAGTGTGCATAAGCATGTGTTAATAAAGTTTTTCGATAACAATTTTAATAGACAATAAAACCCATTAATAATATTTTTGAATCACATTATTCAAATGTGTATAATTTAAATATTAAATCTCTTTCTTCTAAAATTTTCTTCCTCTAAAAATATTCTTCCGTTTTGTGACTTTGGTTTTTTTTCAATTCATAATTAATTGAACTAGTTTAGTTTCATCATTTTTAAACAATTAATTATTGATGAGTATATAGCCATCGTAAAATTTTGTGGTGACATGTTTCAATTTTTTTTTGAAAGTGACAACTTGTCCAATTTTTTATGGGTTCTTCTTGAAAACGTCAAGTAAATTTGAGGGGTGAACAATATAAAAGTCGCTTATGAATTTGATTGACAATTTCTTTTATATTTTTCAACTTGTAAAGTTTCAAACCAAAAATGAAACTTTAGGACCTATTTGAAATTATTTAAAAATAATTTTTTCGAGGGATAATATTCAACAAGTGCCACTTCTTGTCATTCAACTGATGAAAACTCCTTTCAATTATTTACCATTTTTTTGAATTTAAATGAATGATTATGTCACTTGAAGGGGTGAAACTAGGGTGACCAGGTTACGAACCCTCAATTTACGTACATTTGCACATTTGCGGAAAATATACCCAAAATTACGTACAATCCCCCCCCCCTCAAATCTTTTTTTTTGGAATCATTAAAAATGTGAAAAATTCAATACAAATACAATTAAAATTCAAATCGCAATTATTTTGCTGCCCCCTTTTTTTGTCTTTCAAAAAATACTCGTACAGTTCTAAGCAATTTTTGTTTTGAAATTTTGCGCACATTTGTAACTCAGATTTGACACTATTCATTAACAACGATTTTTTCCTCTGTCGAACAAGCTGTCATCATTGCAAAAATTCTCTCGCAATGTGCATTACTGCAAGGTATACTTACGTAGAGAGGACCAGTTGGTTGAAAGGAGTTGGGACTTGAGATTTGGTACACTCGTAGTTTGGGTCATCCTGACAACGAAAATTCAGGTTAGAGCATCTCATACCGACAAAATCCGGAGAAAACCCGGGTCAAAATGCCATTTTCCTTATGGTAAACGAGGTGGATGACCCAAGCTACGAGTGTACCAAATCTCCCCAGTAAAATACTTTTTCAAATAATCCCAACTTCTTCTCAAAAATCTCAAAAAACTAGACTTAATTTCTTTGTTTTGTTTAGCCGTGAATGTTTTTAACATTGATTTTACATTAAATCCAAAAAAAATTTTATGCCCCGAACAGTTTTTTTTAAAAGTCTCAAATTACGTACAATTCAAAATTATGTCCACATTACGTACAAGACCCTCAAATTACGTACAATACGTAAAAATACGTACGATCTGGTCACCCTAGGTGAAACTGAAATTATTTTCATGTCAATTGTAACTTAAAATTTTAGTCTAAAATACATCAACATTTTAGGTAATGGTCTGTCAATTTAAAAATAAGTTTCATTTTTTCAAACAACTATTCTCTGATACTTACCCGCAATAAAATGCCAAATTTTTGACGGCTTTGAAGTCAAAGTTGAAGAGCCTCTTAATTAAATTAAAAGCTATCAAGCAAAAGTCCATTTTAAAGAATTCTTCTACATTTGTGGTCATCAAAATTAGTGCCTAGACTTGGCTTTGACTTAAGTCAAAAAATAATTTTGATTTTTTTACAATTACCAAAATGATTGTAAAATATTTTATAAACTTTCATATTTTCCGCTTTATAATTTCTCCCTGGATCCTCATTTTCTTCGTAGAGGGACTCGTCAACTTTACAGAGAGCGGGAAATTCAAACTAGATTTGAATTCATTGGTCGTGGACAGTGGACAATGTGTCGTCCTGTTTACAGAAATTGAGAGAAAGGTCAATGGGTCAGTGACAAAAATGGACTACTACTCCCCCATTACAACCCCTCAGAGCATCATCTCGACTCAATCTTTCTCAAAAATATTTGAAATTGAATATTTGAATGTTCTTTTTGATGTCAAATGGATTCATTGTTACATTAACATGATAATCCTCCCCTCCGCTCTCACCTTCAATGATGAGACAATAGCGTTACTGCGTCTTGGCATGTACCCGAAATCCGTGATCAGTAAGTACAAAGGCTCAACACCATCAAGTCACGTGGGAGCCGCTCTAAATTTTATGATTCGCCAAAAAACAAATTTTGATCTAAAAGTAATGCTTCAGAACATTGAAAATAATCCTCTGAGCAAATGTATGACGATGTTTGTCATTGTTTTTGACGATTCATGGTCAACAAATGGGGACATGACATTGAAAAGGAGAATGATGGTCACAAATGGATGGTACACTTGTCCGAATTGCTTCTCTGAGAAAATTATGATCCCATTTAATTGTGCAAGGGTCAACCAGAGGTCATGCTACAAAGATATGATGACCACGTATAAAAGAACAATGAACCAAGGTCACAAAATTCTTATTCAAAACGAGTGCCTGGTTTTCAAGCTCCTGTCAGATTGTCCTCAGTTCGAGTCAACTCTTTGGGTTGATAAATTCACGGAACCATTTCGAAGGAAGGAGCCAATGAAAATAAAACACGCCATTTTGAATTTGTTGACCTCTCCCTTTAACCTCACATTTATTCCAGTGCATGACCGAAGTGTAGAAAAACGGTTTTTTGGGATTGTCAGAAATGTTGATGAAATTCCTTACGTCATTATTGGCAAATTATTTGTGACGGAGAAGGTGACATTTAAATTTATAACGAGCGATGGAGTAAAAAGGGTCAAAAATTTCCTAGAAGTTTATGCCACGCCCTTCCAACCCACCACGTGGCTCGTTCTCTTCATCTCCACCATCTTGACTGCTGTCATTCTCTCTGCATTACAACTGTCGATAGTCAAGGAGCCAATGAGATGTGAGACGCTTCGCGACGTTTTTATGCCGAATGTGCTCTCCCAGTTCGGAGTTTTGGTGAACCAAGGAAAAGAACTCAACAAGTTGATGATAGGAAAAGGGTGGATGTGGCTGGTGGGGGCGTGGCTGTTGATGGGGATAATTTTGACAAATGGCTATACGGGCATCATAAAATCGGAGTACACCCTCCCCTACCCCTTCCACACCCCCTGGCAGCACTGCAAAGAATTTGTGAAGGATGGGAGATTTGAAATTTACATGCCCTCCCAAGATGGCCGCTGTACAGATGACATGATCAAAACTGTGTCGAGAAAACAGACAAGGAGTTTTGAGTTCTTGAAGATGAAACTTCGTCGGCGCTCTGTTGAATTTTTTAAATTCTTTTTAGACAGTTCAAGTTCTGTTCGCGACAGTCATTTTCATTGTTGGATACTTTGTCCAGTAAAAAAGGACATAAAATTTAAGGACTCCGGTTGTGACCACATTCAACCATGCAGAGATTTTGTAAGGATGACTAAAGTACTGAATAATTCATGGCGGACGTGTCCCCCTCAATTGCCCCTCCTCATCCAAACGGAACTGAGTCAACCCAAAAGGGTGCTTCTCACTCCAGCTAAAGACTTTGAATTTTATTGGACTTTTTTTAAGAAAGAAATGCGGATGAATTCATCCCTCAAGTTCTTTCACAACCGAAAAATTCTCCACGATGATTCTTTTGTCCAGTATCAATACTGGATCATTGAAAAAGGTTTAGATCCGCATAGTCCCAATTTAATGGGGAAGAGAATGGAGATTTTGATGAGCTCTGGAATTTATTGGTTCTGGGAGAAATGGAATGAAATTCGATTTCCTGGAGAAGGAAAAAAAAAGCTGGAGAATTTTGATGCATTGAGAGTGGAGGATGAGGGGGTAGAAGAGTTTAAAATTTTGTCTTTCAAAGATTCGGATGTCCATTTGGTCTTTGTTGTTTGGGTTCTTTGCTTGGGGGTCACGTTGACCCACTTTCTTGTCTTTGACCTTATTTATGATGACCATCATCCCATTTTTTATTGTGCTCGTTGGGTCATTGGGCTTGTTCATTTTGTCGTGAAGTCCCTAATTAATTATACAAAGAATTGTTGCTAAAATAAATTAAATGGATTGTTCATTATTTTTGTATTGTAATTTCCAGAATTGGCCCACAAAATATTTCAGCATTTTTTGACCCTTCAAGGTCTGAAACCTGAAACTTGGTACGGGCTAATAAGGTTAGTCCAAGTAGGGAACAGTGTTTATGTATTTTTCTCTAGCATGTTACTAGAATATGGTTATGCTCATTATTTTCTACACAAGATGATATGTTAGGCATGGCTACAAACGAAATTTTACAGTACCCGTAAAAATCGTCATTGCAAATTAATGAGGGATAGTCACACCGGTAATGAGTGAGGTGAAACTAAAAATGGATGTTTTTTGAATTGAGGTCAATGTACAAACAAAGGATTGGGCTTTTAGTCCAGAAAAAGTTGATTTTATATTTTAAATTGTCATTTTTTCATTAAAATAAAATTGATAAAATAAAACGCCGTCATTTTATTTACTACCGGCAAACTCTTGATTACATTAGCTTCAATACCAAGTTTTTAATGGAAATTTTTTGGTTACTTTAGTTAAATTAGACGGCAATCATAACAAAAAAACACTTCAAGTGGGGTTTAAATTAGCCTCCATTTTATAATGGTACTGTACACTAAACTAATTGGACAAACACATAATTAAGAAATGCTTTTATAATTTGAATGGTCTTTTTCAACTCATAACAAAAACAAGGAGCAAGTTATTTGGGCCGGAAGAAAACAACATTAAACTCCTCCTTTTTAGTAATCAGTGAAAAGTGGCTGACTTTGGGCTGAAAACAACTAATACTTGTTTTTTTTGGTAACAGTTTTGACTTGATTAACGTGTTAATCAACGAGGCAGTGATACAAGTCGTACGTGCATGGAGGTTTACTACCAATACCATCCATAATCACTTAACATTCAATTTAGTTAAAGTCAAACATGAAGCTGGAAAAAATACATTACGGAGTACCTAGAAAACTGGCGGGTAAAAACCAACCATCGTATAAAAATTCTACTCCTATCAAATAAATTATTTTTTAATTATCTAATCCACCATAATGCTGAGGAATGACACCTAGTATTCGGTACAAAATCAGAAAAGGGGGGAGAGAAAAATAAGTAATCGTTTTTTAATTTTAAATAGTGTGGTTGGTATTTACCCGACATAGACCAAAAAAGTATCAATTTTCAATATTTAATTACAATTAGCCATTTTAATTTAAATGCAGTTCAAGATATACAGAATGTAGAAAAAGTCTAGGACTTCTAGGAATATTTTTATTGTTTTTCTGGAGTCTCAATATCTCGCTAGACTGCAAAACTCTCGTGGTTGGTTTTTACTCGCCTCTTCCCTAAATTAACTCTAATTTAAATGAACATCAAGAGTTGTTATGCTTATGTCAAATTTTGAATCATAATTAAAAGTCATTTTGTTGACGGAAATGAGCATGTGAAATGAGGATTTTCTAGCTATTTAATGGGTCCCATTTAATTTCATTAAATGTCAAGGGCTGTTAAGTATATGACTGGAGTAATGAGAATATTAATTATTTAAAATGGAAAAACCAGGGCTAATGGTTTTTTGAAGAGAATTCAATGAAAAGAAAGAACAAATATTTTAGAAATTGTTATCCGGCATCCCTTTAATTCGTTGACTGTTCTTTTTACTGGTCCTACCACAGGAAACAGTTTTTTGAAAAATATTTCTTCTCTAATTTTACTTATACGACGTGGCCTCCTTTGTCCACTAGTGTCCAAATTTGGTTTAAATTCATTTACTGGCATTAAAATCAATGCTTATTTACAAAAAAAAAGTTGATTAAATTATGAAAAGATTGACTTTTTTGAAATTATAGTATCAAAAGTCTTTAATTAAATTGTCCTTGTTTTAATTAACTTGTCATTAAACAAACTAAAAAACTGCTACACAGACAGTCAGTTCTTGACCTTCATATTTACTTTCATCAAACCTAGAATTTTTGTCAAGCTGGGGGACGAGACATTCCTTGTTCTTCTTTTTGTAAAATATTTTGTCCAAAATTAAATTTAAAAAAAAAATTTGAATTTTCCAAATTTTAATTAATTTGAAAAAGTGAATAATAATGGAAGGGGAAAAGATGGAGAAATTAAAAAAAGAAGAAAAAAAATTGGACAAGATTTTAATGAGTGACAAAATAATTGGGGACATTGCCTTTGGTTTTAAATTCGGGTCATTTGTACAACCTCACCCGTTCAAATGGTCTCACAAACTACAGCGACCCGAATTGGTCACTAGAGGGTACGATTTGGTGTTGTGGTACATAAATATTGTGGTGTGTCTCATCTACTTTACATTTGTGGTGGTGCGATGTATTCAAGTGAATACGAACGAGGAGGATAAAATATCGCGCAAGGTGTACATGCTCTTGAATGTCACGCTTCTCATTCATATTCCCATGGTCAGGGTCACGTACATGCTCAAGAGGGATACTGTCTATCGGTTTGCTGTGGATACCCTGAAAATTTTTAATGATTTTGAAGGTACTTTTTCCAATTCAGAATTACGCGTCAATTTTAATGTTGAATTAAATTTCTTTTAATTTTAAAATTACAGATGAATTTGTGGAGGAGTCAAAAAAAGGGAAGATTCCCAAGAGGATGAAGATTTGTCATATTTGTTGTCTCTACCTCAAACAAATGTACATGCCCATGCCATTGATTCTATTTCTCAATGCCATGATCCATCCACAGTCACCAGAGGTCCTCACATCGCTCTGCAGTGCACCACGAGAGCTGAGCTACTTGGCGCGCATACCAGGCGCTCTTTTTCAAACTTATATTGGATTCAGTTTTAGCAGTAATTTTTTTCTTTTGGTTTTTACGGGATTTTCTTATCTTTTCAATTTCATGCTGGCCCTTGAGGAAATGATGTAAGTTAATTAATTAATTATTAAATTAATTATTAATTAAATTAAATTTTATTTTTTAGGATTGGTACGATAACAAAAGAGGAACTGAGGACACCGATTGGGTTAATGAGGACCTTTAGGGTTTTCCAATTGTTGACAAATTTGTTCAACGATGCCTACGCCATCTTGGTACCATTGACAAAAGACATTCATATTGTCACCATTGTGGCGGGGATTTTCTGTATGGTCAAGACGGATGGGGTCATGTCCGTAGTCATGGGGGTTATTGTGATGACTCTGTTGACTTTCAACACAATTTGCTATTCTGTACTGGCTCAAGTGTATTCCAAGACATGTGTAGTACTCACAGCCATGGCAATGAGGTCATTGACCAAGAGAGATGGGAAAGTATTCGAGCTGACTTTGAGGTCATTGACTCCTCTAAGGATTAAAGTTGGAGGCTGGTATTTTGTGGATAAACAAATGGTTCTTACTATGAATCAAATTAGTATTGAGAATGCGGTCAATCTTCTTCTCATGTATCCATAGGTCAAGGGTCATGGCATTGGTTTTTTTCGGAATAACTATGTAACTTGTAGTGCTTGAATATTGTAGAAATTGTAAAATGTAGTCATTTAATTTGTAGTTGGTAAATATAAATAAGTAATTATTATTTTTGTTTGTCTACACATGACGACATCTAGTGAATAGTAGAGAGATACAAAATGTGTGGGAATTTGAATTTGGTGTTTAATGTACGTTGTAATTTAAATAATTTATAATAAGACTTAACGGACTTTTAAATTTTGACATGGTCTAAACAGTAAAATAAACAGTGTCTGTCAACAATCCATTGGGATCACTTCTCACTTCCGGCGTGATAAATTCCACTTGTATCATCCATTCACTATTTTATTTAGTTTTATTTTAAATATTATTTTTAGATCAATTATTTACCTATTTGTGAAATTAATTTTAAATGTCAACCAGTTGTAAATTGACATCAATCAAATTAGAGCTCGCTAATTTAAGTCGTCAAAAAAAATGTAATTAAATAATAGACAAGACTCCTGTGACAAGAGATAATATTTAATTTTGCAATTTATTTATTTTTAAATTCGGTGAAGGTACGTCATCAAATTAGGAAGCATGAAGAGGAATTATTTTGAAAAATGTTCGGATCTGACATTCACACTGAAGTGTGGGCAATTAATTTACTCCCACGCTTAATTTAAATTGTCAAGTGTTAAAAGGAATTGAACATTAAATTACATAAATCATTTAAACTCGAGCCAATTTGAAAAACACTCATATTGCGGTTTGAACACTTTTAAAAATAATTAATTAATTTTACTGATAAACATTTCCTAATAATTAAAAACTTGAAAATTGCGTCAACCTTATCTCTAGAGTGATGTCATTGCAATTTTCAAAAAAATATAAAAGGCAAAAGTTATAATTGGCACTTAGTCTCAAATAATTTTAGTTGCTTCAATTATATTTGTGCCAACAACTAATTAAAAAATTAAAATGAAATCCGCCATTGTTGCCGTCCTCTTTTGCAGTTTGGCTCTCAGTTAGGCCTCTTTGGAAGTGGTCAATCGATGGTTACCAAGCCGTTCTTAAATTCCACGTGGCCAATGAAACCCATGGATGGAACCTCGTCCTGGACTTTGACGCCATTGTCCAGAAATTGGAGGTACACTAATTAAAAGTAATCAAAAATATTTTAAATTAAAATTATTTCCACTTCAATTAGACCTACGCTGCTGACATCACTGGGGCTGACACAGAAGCCCAAACTTTTAATCTTGTCAATAAAGAGTGGGACCCTGTCCTACCCCCCAATACGGACTTTAGCTTAGAATTTATTGTCACCCATCTTGAAAATATTCCCGCCCCCAATTTGAAACGAGCTACCTTCCAGGGTCTTGAAGTTGACTTGAAACACAATTAAATTTGAATGTCATCCGGACATTTTTTAAAATAATTCTTCTTAAATTATTTCAATACTTCCTACTTTGTAACCGAATTTGAAAATAAATAAATCGCAAAATTAAATATTATCTCTGGTCTATTATTTAATTAAAATATTTTAAAATATTTTTGACGACTTAAATTAGGGAGCTTTAATTTAACTGATGTCAATTTACAAGTGGTTGACATTTAAAATTAATTTCACAAATGGGAAAATAAATTATACAAATATAACTGACTTCCAAATGGTGAGAAACTCTCGCCAAATATTTTCACGACAAATATTGCATAAAGCATTGTGAGTCATATTCCGCATCAAACAGCCTTCATTGGTTGGCCGGTACAATTTTCTAAAATATTAAAAACATGACATAATTTTGAAATTGTGCGCTAAATAAATTATGCACATACTGCTCATTATAATGGAAGGTCGGATAAGCTGAAACGTGGTCGTTTGACGTGACAAACTCCTTTTCAGAACCAAATTCGTGGAAAGTGAGTGAACAGATCATGCGTGGAATCAATGGATGAGTCGAGACGGTCTTTGACCTCACAGTCAAATTGTGTTGACCTAAAGTGAACCCTGCTTTGCCTTGCCAAGTGTAAAATTCCCGATCATCGAACCCACTCGTGGTCCACGGGAGAAGTTGACCGTCCCTGAAAAACGAGGCTACCATTAAAAAATTTGAAAAATGAAGAGTGAACTCAAAAATTACAATTCAAATTCAAGACAGTCCGCCTCCCCAGCAGCTGACACGGTGGCCAAAAGTGACCAACGGAAGTAGAGGCCATCTGACGTAAAATTAAATGTGATGGCGCCGTCACTCAAATCAAACCAAGGATACTCTAACAATCGGTAGGTGACGCGCTCTTCCCTGTACAGATGAGGAGTTTAATTAATATTTAATTACATTTACATTTTAATTTACCTGGCAGTTCCACTTAGCCAATGTTGCCATCCCACCGAGTCAACAGTGTCGGCTGAATTCACACCATAGTAAGTTCCGCCATTGTCGTATTCCTAATGGAAATGGATAATTGTAATTGACTTTTATATAAATTTGGGTAGATAACTTATCTCTCCTACTTTGGCAAAATCTGAAATAAATTAAAAAGTGTTTAATATTTTTTTCTTAAAATATTAATCAAATTGTACCCACTGTGGCCCATTTCATGTCTTAAAACGGTTGTCCCTGTTCTGTTACTTCGAGTACCAATTGTAAATTCCCCTTCGAGCCCCCTTAAAATTAATTGACAATTAAATTTAATTACTGTTAAAACAAAACTTTATATTACCCATAAAAATCGTCATTGCCAATTAATGAGGGAAAGTCACACCTGTTTAAAAACCAATTATTGTCATTTAATTAATTACAATTAAGAAATTAATTAATTTACCCTCCATTTCCAGTTAACAAACAAACGGCTTCACCGTATTCGGGATTTTCAGTAAAAATTCCCCTCAGGGTTCCATTGATCCTCGTCAATTTAAAGGGCGTGTCCTTGGGTCCGTCATAGCCAATCCCCGAATCGACACTTGGGACAAAGATGGCCCAAATGTTGAAAAGGGGCAAGTAAGAAGCGAATGTGACCCCTTCAAACATGTCACGGGTCAGTCGCTCCATGTCATCAAAAAATTGTTGACGTTCCTCCAATCTGTAGCCATCTCCCTAAAGGTCACAATAAGGGTCAAAATATTTCATGAAATCAATTTCGGATAAATTATTTACCATAAACACCACATCGATGCGATTTGATTGATCACTATTTAAAAATTTAATTAATTCAAAAACAATTTTATTTATTTATTCTTTTACCCAGAATCTTTAATGTTTTTTATTTCAATATCATCCTCCGCCATTTTCTCCTTCAGTAAAGTTGCATCAACTGTCTCAATGGTCGAGCAGAGAAGGTCAACATGATGACGAACCGTGGGCTCCCATCGCCCATAAATATCGTAGATTTGTGTCATTTTGTGTATTCAGTTTTTGAATGGATGGCGGGAGAAAATGGTCCGCTGATTGAGATCTGTCTTTAGTTTTTATGACGAGGGCATGCCATGTTTGAGTGAAATCCTCGAAATTTTGGGATCCAACCCATTGACAAAATTCTACAGTGGCCATTTTGAGTGAGAGTGAATTTGGTATGGAACGTTTTGTGTGTAGTTTTTCTGTGTATAAATATAGCTTTAATTTTTTGGGAATTAATTTTTTTAAATAATTTACATTTCAAGACTTGTGCTGCAACTACTCCAGCCAATAAATGTTGAAAAAAGAATTAAAATTAGAGAGGTATAAAAAGACGCCATTTTAAAATAATTTCAAATTTTGAAATTTAAACTTAATTTTTTTGATGTAGACAATTTAAATCAATATGACAACTGAAATGGTAAATTAGGTTCTACACTTTATCGTTAAAATGGGTTTTATCTATACAAAAGTGGGTCACATGATTAAAATTTAAAATGATAAACGCCCGAGACAAAAAAAGAAGTACAGACATGCATTTTATTTGTTAACATATTTCTAATGATTGTTAGATTCATTTTCTTTTGAGATTTTGTTTGGCAAATGTTTTTCTTTTCTTCAAAAAGGGCTTAATATTTTTCATTTCTATTTTTAAAACTCATTTCAAAGGAAATCTCAAATTCATGATAATTGTAAAACTATTTATCGACCATTCATAATTATGGGGTGAATATGCTTTTTACGCCTAAATTGGGTTATAAATTCATCTTTCAAGATGAGACTTTGTGTAATGCAAACAATTCGCCAAGTACAGCGTGGCTCTGCAATTTTGACAATGAAGAATTTGAGTTATTAAAAGAAAGGCTACCTGCCGATACCTTGAGGGACATGGATGGATTTGCAGGTAAATTCTCTCCACTTTAAAAAATTATAATAATTTTGACGGCTTGACTAACATTTCTAAATTGTGCATTATTTGAAGGGGGGTTTTTAATCAAGGGTGGAGCTGGTCGAATCATTATTAACCATTTTGAGTCAGAGAATGGATTTGTACAAGGGGAAGATGTGGCTGATGTGTTCATTTCAAATTCAAACAATGCAGACTATCACTCATCGATGAATGGGGACCATTTTGCAAATTGGTTTAAGAATTTAGTGAAGCACGTTCCTAATAAATCAGTTATTGTTCTGGATCAGGCCCCATATCATAAACAACGGGTATCACTTAAAAACAAATTTTATATTCATGAATATAAAAATTATAATATCATAATATTGTCCTTAAAATTAATTTCAATTTTGTCTCTAGGTGCTTTCTTCAATTATGGCTAAATTGTATTGGAATAAGCTGATAATTATTGAGAATCTTAAGCTCCGAAGAATTCCAGTTCCAGATGATGCTGACGAGCTTACGGACTTGAAAAAGATAGAACTCATTGCTTTATCCGATGAGCACAAGATCAAAGGAAAAGATATGGTGCAACAAATTGCTGAACAATGTGAAAAGGATATTAAAATATTATGGCTACCCGTGGCTCACTGTGAGCTTAATCCCATTGAACTGATCTGAAGTTTTGTTAAACAATATGTAGCAAAAAACAAGAAAGTTGGAGGCATAAAAAATGTTTTGTCTTTGACTAATGAAGCCTTAGATCAAGTAACTCCTGAATTGTGGAAAAAATGTTGTCAGCACGCCTTAAAATATGAGAATGAACTGTGGGAACGTGATAAACTCGTTGAACTTAATTTCACTGACAACATAACAACCCAATTTGATGAGGATTTAGAAGTGGAATCTGAAGAACAAAAGATGGAACTCGATATTCAAAATTAATTGTATTTTGTAGTTGTTATATGTTAATATGAACTGACGAATAAAGAATTTATCTCATCTTTTTGTAAAAGAAAAAAACGACTTGACTTTTGTTTCAAAGAAATTCAAATTGAAAAAAAATAGTGGCGCCGAAATGCATAGATTTTTGCCATCTGCAACTGGCGGCAGGCCCCGAAGGATCATTGTATGCCCCAACGGCGCCGGTCAATTTCTTGCTTGGTCGGACTGTAAGTGTACGGTCTATTATTAGCCTCAATTAAATACCTGGCGCACTGCACTTACAGAACTAACCCCTTCAATTATTCTGAAAATACGAAATGTTTTTTTGTGTGTAAATAAGAATGTTCCATAAAGACAATTTAAGTGTAAACAGAAGAATTGTTTTGCATATACCCAATTTTTGAAAAAAAAATGATGAGTTTGTCAGTTACAAAGAACTTATTGTTGTAGGTTTCAACTTATCTTGTGAATTCTTTTTTTGATTTGGCAAGCCGAGCCCCAATTCAGATTTATCATGAAACAGCAAATTTCAAAATAAATCTTTTCGTTTCTAGAATTTTGATTAAACGTGACTTCCTTTGTTCCTGTACGTACAGGGAAAAAAGTTCACTGTCATGGACTCATGGATAAAGCAACCAAAGGCTTTAATCACCGTGCAATTTACGCGTTTGTTGAAACGTTCAACTTGGTTACAGTATGAGCATTTTTTGAAATAGAATACAAAAAGTGAGCATGAAAGTAAGTTGATTGACGTACTCAAATTATTTCAAAACCTTTGAAATCGCCTCAAAAGCAGCTTGTTTTATTTTTCCACAAAAGTTTTGATTCATGGAACGTTCAAAGTATCAGAATTTTTTAAATAACTTAAATATTTTTCCAGCTGTTTATAATCCAAATAAAAAAAACTGCAACTCCCTTTAAACAATTTACAAAATACAAGGACCTTGCCCAAAATGTTAAGCCGTAACACAGTTCGTGTTTTTGGTTGGTTTGCAAATTATGGTCATGCCTGTGGTTTCAGTCCGTATTCATTCTCTAATCACAATAAAATATTAGTTCAATCCTGTAAAAACCTATTTTTTTCAACTATACTCCGTCGTTGTTGTGAGTCTCCTCTACTCTTCTTATCTTTTTGGTCGGGCCATGAAATTGTTGGCAGATTTTGACACGTACCCTTTGGTAGTTTTAGTGAGTGGGGTCATTGCGGGAGATATGAGTACCATATTCGCCATCATTTATGAAAAAGCTTTTCAAATCCCTCAAAATTTTGAATTCATCAAAGCACAAGTGGGAGTCACGTTGAGAATGATTGGGTTCACAAAGGCAGCGAGGGCGGTCATAAAAAGACAGGTGAGGTCAATTCCGAATGTAGGGGTCAAGGTGGGAATGTTTCATACTTTGGAGAGAATGTCCACAATCAATTTTCTTCATTTTTGTCTCACTAAAATTGTCAGCCTTCTTATTGTTCTTCGTTAAATTTACTTATTTCAATTTTCACTATTCTTAGCATGACAATGAAAATTACATTTTGCAAATTGACCTCACTTCAGGAATACAATAAAAATGATAATGACAAATAAAATAAATCGGAGACACGTGACTTGTTTAATTATTTTCATAGAATTAATTTATTGGACATTGGCATGATAATTAAAACGATTCATATTCAGAGACCGAGCTGGCTCGATCATTAAAACAAAGTTAAATAAAAAAACTTAATCATCATTAATTCAGCATGCAATACCAATTTTAATTTACGTTTTCTACGAAACAAAAAGTAAAATATTCAATTGAGTCATTTATAAAATAGTAAAATAATGATTATTTAATAATCACATTTAAATGTCAAACAATTGTTTACAAATTCAAGAGGATTTTTATATTTTGATGAAACGACAAAATGGCCAACCCATTGATTGATTGACATTTTCTTTTTTATTACAGTTATCAAGTTTTAAATAAGTAAGGACAAATGTTTTGAGTTGTGTGGACCACACAGTGTGGTAGATCATTTTTATTTTTCTGAAATCATATTCAACAAATGGCATGACACTCCCAGTCATTCAAATGATGACAAGGTGTAGCCAAAACTTTCAAAACACTTTCTTTGGGCTTTTCTTTTTCCATTTGATTGAGAACTTTCTTTTATCAAAAAACTTTGCATGTTACAATTTAGAGAACAATCATTTCTATTGAAGAGTTGACATTGACAATAAAAATGTTCGACATCGAAAAACAAAATTGACCACCATTTTGACTGCGTTGTTTGTCAATTCAATTGACTCAATTGAAATAGTTTTCATAAGCATTCCAACCTTTTCATTTGATTTCAACAAATTAATAACCAATTTATCTAAAGTTAAATAATTAAATTGGTTCCCTCTCAAGATTTTTAACCAAAGTTAAAGTTCAACAATTTTCATAGTGACGTTTAAAATAAATTTTTGAAACTTCTCCACTATGTACAATTCATAGCAAGATGAAATTTCCAATCTGGTGGTTTTTGTTCATTTTTGCTTGCAATTTTTGTGTAGAGGGACTCGTTCATTTTTCAGAGAGCGGGGAATTTAAATTAAATTTGAATTCGTTGGTGGTGGACAGTGGGGACTGTTTTGTCCTGTTTACAGAAATTGAAAAAAGGGTCAACGGGAGGTCAATGACTAACACTGACTACTACTCTCGTATAACAATCCCACTTGGTATCATCGCGAATCGAAATGTACGAAATCGTGGGAAGATGAAATATTTGAGTGTTCTATTTGACGTAAAATGGGTCAATTGTTATAACAACATGATCATCCTTACCTCCAAACGTATCTTGGAAAGTGAGACATTTGTGATATTTAAAAATGCAATCAGTCCAAAGTACGTGACGAGTGAGTTTCAAATGCCAGAAAAAATATGGGGACGTGAGGTGGAGGCAAGATGGAGTTTAATAGTCAACCACAAAAGATATTTTAACAGACAAAATCTCAACCAAAAATATTTCCAGGACATGCCCATGTTTTTCATCATTGCTGAATCCTATGGGCATCAAGTGACCCTGAACGATGCCACACCAAAAGACGGGGTGATTCACTTGGAAGAAGAGATGCAAGTCACTCATGGATGGTACACATGTCCTCATTGTTTTTCTAAGCCATGTATCGTCCCATTTACTTGTACAATATTAAACCAAAGGTCATGCTACGTAGACATGATGACCACTTACAACCAATTTTTAAAGGGAGGTCGCACCCTTGTGATTTACAAGAAATGTTATAAAACTGAGAATGAATGTCCAGACTCCGAGTCCACCCTCGGGCTTCGTAAATTCACAGAACCATTTCAAAGGGAGGAGCCAATGAAGATAAAAAACGCCGTCTTAAATCTTCTGACTACACCGCTGAACCTCACTATCAAACCATTTTCCAGATTGGATAAACGGAAACGGCTTCTGTTAATTGTCAAAAATCTTGACGAAACCTCTGAAGTCCATAATAGCAAATTATTTTTGACAGGAAAGTTGACCTTTAAATTTATTACGAGTGATGGAGTGGAAAGGGTCAAGAATTTTCTCGAAATTTATGCCACGCCTTTTCAACCCACCACATGGCTTGCCCTCTTCATCTCCGCCATCTTGACTGCTCTCGTTCTCACTGCACTAAAATTTTCAGTTGCCAAAAAGACAACGCATTGGTGGGCCCCCTGTGGAGTTCTAGTAGAGAATTTGCTCTGGCTGTTTGGAATTTTAGTGGAACAAGCGGAAGAGATCAAAAAATCAAAGAATTTTGGAAGGAGCTGGAAATGGTTGGTGGGGACGTGGCTTCTCATGGCCATAATATTGACGAATGGCTACACGGGCATCATTCAATCGGACTACACCCTCCCCTACCCATTTCAGACCCATTGGCAGTACTGCAAGGAATTTGTAGAGGATGGGAGATTTGAGATTTACATGCCCTCCCAAGATGGAGTGTGTGCGTATGATATGAACAAGAGTTTAAAATCAGTTTTATTTATTTATAGTTTCCTCGACATGAACATTCGTTTGGATGCTTTCTTGTATTTTAAATTTATTTTAAATAACATTAGTTTTGTTGATGACATTTATGCTAAATGTTGGGAACTTTGTCCAGTTGATGAAGATCTAAAATTTGAGGACTCTGGTTGTGAGGGCATTCAACCCTGCAGAGATTTTGTAAAAATGGCCAAAGTATTCAATAATTCATGGCGGACGTGTCCCCCTAAATGGTCTCATTTGATTCAAGCGGAGCTGAACCAACCTAAACGCGTCCTCATGACCTCAGCCAAAGATTTTGAATTTTATTGGCATTTCTTCAAAATAGAAATGAGAATGAATTCCTCGCTCAAGTTTTTTCACAACAGGAAAATTCTCCACGATGACTCTCTTAAAGTACCAATATTGGGTCATTGAAAAGGGGCTTGTTCCATATCACCCAAATAAGATGGGGGAGAGAATGGAAATTTTGATGAGCTCTGGAATTTATTGGGTTTGGGAGAAGTGGGATCAAATTCGACTTTCTTCGGAAGAGAAAATAGGAACGGAAAACGTTTTGGGGGTGGAGGATGAAGGAGTTGAAGCGTTCAAGATTTTGTCTTTTAAAGATTCAGATGTACATTTGGTCTTTGTTGTCTGGTTTCTTTGTTTGGGAATCATCTTGACCCATTTTCTTGTCTTTGATCTTTTATCTGGTCTGCGCGATGACTTGAATTGTTGTGTCTTGTGGGTCATAAAGTCTCTTAAGATTCTCAGGAGTTCAGTGGTTAAGGCTGCAATTTGGAATTATGTCAAAATATTTAAATAAGATTGCAAATGATTGTTCCCACATTTATGTCCCACCTGTTCTGAATATTCAAGTACTCAGTAAATATTCTGGTATCGTTTTATTTGTAATGATTTGTATTTTTTCATATGAACTGGAAAGAACAAAGTCTATGTAAGTATTTATTTTCATGAATCAATAAAAAAAAATTAACTTGAAAGCCACTTGAGGCTGTTGACATTCCAATTTACCAACAATTTTACTAGCTCTGGCGCTCATATTGGTGAACACATGCACGTCTTCATTTTCATGGTACGGTTAGATAAAAGTTGGGAAATTTTTGTTTGTTATAAATGAATTTCCTGCAGCTCAAATCTCTTACATTTATTCTCCCCTTCATTCCATTTGTCGAGGGGCTCATTAACTTCTCAGGGGGCGGGGCATTTAAATTGGATTTGAATTCGTTGGTAATAGACAGTGGGGAATGTTTCGTCCTGTTCACAGAAATTGAGAAGATGGTCAATGGGCAATCAATGACAAACATTGACCACTACTCACTAATTAAAATCCCACTGGGCAGCATCTCAAAACAAAAAGATCTTTATTGGGAATTATATCAATTGAGTGTCTTGTTCGATGTGAAATGGGCCAAATGCTACGTCAACATCGTAATTCTCCCTACTTTTCTCACCTTTAATTCCAAGACGACATTCTTATTGTCTCGTGTTCTCCATCAAAAATACGTGACAAGTGAGTACAAACATGGAACAGGGACATTCACAAGTCACGTGGGTGCCAGATTCAATTTCCTGATTGGTCAAAAGATATATTTTGATGCAAAAATAATTTACAGTCATCTCCAACCAAAAACTTACTACTGGAAGCCATTTTTTTTTATTCTTTTTGAACACAACCAAAATCAGCAAGTTACACAAAATCTCTGTAGTCCAAAGAACGACGTCATGACCTTGGAGAAAACGATGATAGTGACTGAGGGCTGGTACACTTGTCCCAATTACTTCTCTCAAAAATTTATCGTCCCATTTAATTGCACGATGGTCAATCAGAGGTCATGCTACGACGATATGACAAAAATGTACAAAAATGCTGTGAATCAAGGTCACACTGTTTTGATTCAAAGGGAATGCATTCATAAACCCAGCACGTCAGATTGTCCCGATTTTGAATCCACCTATGTGGTTCGTCTATGGACAGAACCATTTCAAAGAGGGAAACCAACAGAATTGAGACAGGCCGTTCTGAATTTTTTGACCTCACCACTTAACTTTACCATTAATACAAATTACCAATGGGTAGGAATACTGCTTTTACAAAGTGTCAAGAATCTTGATGGGCCACCTAACGTCTTTACGGGCAAATTATTTTTGACGGGGAAGGTGACATTTAAATTCATAACGAGCGATGGAGTGGAAAGGGTCAAGAATTTCCTCGAAATTTATGCCACGCCCTTCCAACCCACCACGTGGCTCGCCCTCTTCATTTCCGCCATTTTGACTGCTTTCCTTCTCACGGCATTAAAACTTTCAGTTGTCAAAAAGAAATCGAAATGGGGGACCCTTTCGGAAGTTCTTATGTCAAGTCTGCTTTGGATGTTCGGAATTTTGGTGAATCAGGCGGAAGAGGTCAAAACACCGAGAACGGGGAGTGGGCGGAAGTGGTTGATGATGACGTGGCTTCTGATGGGGATAATATTGACGATTGGGTACACGGGAATCATCAAGTCCGACTACACCCTCCCCTACCCATTTCAGACTCCTTGGAAATATTGTAAAGAATTTGTGGAGGATGGGACGTTTGAAATTTATGTGCCTGCCCAAGATGGCCGTTGTACTGATGACATGAACAAAAGTTCGTCAACCACCATGATGTTGCAATACAATTACCTCAATATAAAACTTCGTTGGGACGCTCTCCTTTCATTTGAATTTCTTTTACAGAATGTCAGCTCTTTTCATAACAATCGCGATACATGTCGGAGACTTTGTCCAGTTGGAAAAAATGTAAAATTTGAGGACCCAAGCTGTGACCGTATGCAGCCATGCAAAGATTTTGTAAGAATGGCCAAAGTGTTGAATAACTCATGGCACACGTGTACACCACAATTACCCCTCCTCATTCGAACGGAACTGAGTCAACCTAAATCTGTGCTCATCACTCCAACCAAAGACTTTGAATTTTATTGGTATTTTTTCAAAAACGAAATGGGGAAGAATTCATCTCTCAAGTTTTTTCACAATAGAAAAATTCTCCATGATGGCTCTTTTCTCAAGTACCAGTACTTGGCCATTTTAAATGGACTGGATCCACATTATCCAAATTTGATGGGGGAAAGAATGGAAATTTTTATCAGTTCGGGAATTTACTGGTTCTGGGGAAAATGGGATGAAATCCGATTTCCGGGAGAAGGAAAGAAGGGGCTTGAAAATACATTTAAAGCTGAAGATAATGCGTTGGAAGAGTTTAAAGTCTTGTCCTTTAAAGATTCCGATGTCCATTTGGTTTTTGTTGTCTGGGTTCTTTGCTTGGGGGTCACCTTGGCCCAATTTCTTGTCTTTGATCTTGTCTTTGGTCACTATCGTCCCCTTTGTTATTGTGCCTTGTGGGCCATAAAGTTTTTTTGGTTATGAGGAGCTCATTGGCTAATTCTGCCATTTTAAATTGTCAAAATATTTAAATGAATTGTAGGGAAGAGGCGGGTAAAAATATCCAGTTGGGATTTCGAGATATAAAAAGTTTTCTAGTCATCATACATGAAAAATGAATATATCCCTCAAAACACAGCCAATTTTCCCTCAATATGTATATCTCACAAAATTTAAATTTTAACTACTTAATTGTAATTAAATTCTAAAAATGGGAACATTATTGTCCTATCTCGGGTAAAAATAACCATATGTACATGCCATGTATTTACGTCGATCCAAGGTTTCTGTTGTTTACGCAAGAGAGGTCGCGTTGGATTGCTTCTTGTGAAGGGCCTGAATATTTTTACCCGACGCGAGTGTTTGTTTTTACCCGAGATAGGACAATAATGAACACTCGCAAAAAATAATTAAAATTAAATTGAAAATCTTGTCCAATTGCACAAATGATGATTCTCTCACGTTCAGGCTTTCACGGGGAATATTTTTATGGGAGGATGATCATTTTGTTCACCAAAAAACTCCTACTAATTGACTTTTCCAGATGATGAAAAACATGGAAATTTCTGTCTTTTGAGGTTGAAATAGCCAACTTTTAAAAATATTTTTTTAAATGTATTTGTCGTTGAGATTTGACGATATGATGAAATAAAACATGTGCTACGACTGCTTGCCTGCAATTGTGCATTTCAAGTTGCAGCATTAAAAATGAAAATTAACAGTTATTGTCACTTTAACAAGTGGATATTTTTACCCGCTGGATATTTTTACCCGCCTCTCTCCTATACGCCTGTTCCCACATTTGTGTCATTGTAATGTTCATTTTTTCATGTACAAATTAAGTTTGCTTGAATAAAAATATGGGATTTGATCAAATTTTGATTCGATCTGACCCAATATTAAAGTTTGACATGGCGTTTATGTCCAACATTGTATGGAATAGGAGCCAGGATAGTGAATGATATTAATTTAGTTTAATTTCTTCTCGTTGTCTTTACTCATCATGGTTAAACTAATTATACATTTAAAAACTCAAAGGTATGAGAAAATCGCTTGGGGCCAACCTAAAATGCTTTCTAAAAAATCTTGCCTGTGAAGATGACCTTTTTGCTGTCCCTTAAACATATCCCTTGTCATCGTACAAGTGCTGACTATCACATAAGAGCTGACTATACCTTAAAATGGTTCCCTTCACAAAAAAAGAGAAAGGTCAAACCCTAAAAAAGATTTTAAAAAGGGCTTTTTTTGATTCCCAATGTTAAAATTTATTTTAAACTCGGTTCAGTGAACTACTTAAAATATTCTTTTGTTAAAATAATTTTGGTCACTATTTGCAAATTAGAAAGGTTCATTCCATTTTCAACACTCCACTGAGAAAGACGAGGGCTACCTGGGAAGGACGAAATATTTGAAAAATGTTGTTTATTTACATTCTCACTGTCACCCTTCTCTTCATTGGCCAAAGCCGTAAGTTCATTTTTTTAAATAAACATTGTAATTGGTAGACGGATGGTTACTTAAATATGAAAATTCAAATTAAATAAATTATTTTCATATTTAAATTGAACAGAATCCTGTGGTGACAGAGAGATTGCCCGGCGACATGCTGAAGGAGTGATGAAAGATGTAGCAAGCAAATACGAAGCACCAGACTGCGCCTACCCAAAGTGTGCGGATCATGTCTGTAGAACCGTTAAACCACCTCCGGAAGCATGTACCAAAATGAAGAATTGGTGTGCCGACCATTATGCATGTTGTCAGAGTGCTTGCTGTACTAAATTTGCAGGACAAACTGGCACCACCTGTCCATAATTTCATGTACCAAGAGAACCATTTAAAGAAAATGGTCAAACAATGATTTTTTCAACATTTTTTTATTAGTAATTCATGAAGTAATGGTACGGGTTTTATCTGAAAAAAGTTAAATATTTTATATTCGTTTTTATAACACATTTTATTAATTATTTTTGCTTTTATTGATACTATTTTTACAATAAAAAAAATGTTTCAAGTCTCCTTGAAATGAATTGACATTGAAAATAAAATTTTTTGTGCATAAAATTATTACATTTTATTAATTAAAAACTTACAACATCGAAAAATGAACATACAAAAAGTATATGCCACCACTGTGACTTGAGCCTATGCCTCCAATTCTTTTCACTGATTTGCAATCAACAAATTAGAAGTATTATCAACAATAATACCCAACACAGTAAGATTAATTTGTTGGTCAATGAAATACGCCGATCCAATTTTAACTTTCAAACAAATCATTGATTGTACTGCTCTTTTTTGACTGATAGTCAAACACGCTTGAATTTTAATTTCCTTATAATATTCAAGGATTTCTATCGACTCGGAATGGAATTTTGCCAAATAGACCAAAAAAAGACCCAAAATGGAGGGTAGGAGACACCCTAAAAATCCTAGAAAGAAGGCTGCAAAACCATCAAAACGGATGACCCCGTAAATGCAATAAATTGTCAGGGTCATCAGCACCCCCTTTGCACGGGGAAGGACAAAAGTGCCGTACAATTGCTTAGGTATATAACATTATGAACAGTTGGAGAAGTCGGTACCGTTTTAGAACCGTCCGGATTGTTGAAATCTTATAATACCAGAGGTGCCCATTTTGACAAAAACCAGGACCCAAACCCACCCAGACCCAGAATCGTAAGACCCGACCCAGACCCAACCCGGGCCCAAACCTTTAGTCAGACCCAGACCCAACTATTTTTGACCCAAACCCGACCCACCCAATGTTTTTTTAAAAATCGTACAGCGAAAAAAAAATACACAAGAATAATATTTCGTTTTTTTAAAGTTTTGAAAAATATAACCATTAAAATTGGAGGGACTTAGCATGCAAGTAATCCTTCATTCCCTGGAAGGATTGTATTATTTACATTCCTTCCATAGAAAAAAGGATTATAGACTGTGGTCAAACAGCCGACAATCTAAAAATGACTTTTCTTATCGTCAAATTTTTTACAACATTGTGCCCCGACCCAGTCCCAAGTCAAAAAATCAGACCCAGACCCGGGTCTGGGTTGGGTGGGTCTACATTCCCGGGTTGAATGGGACGAAATGGGCGCCTCTGTCTTATACCAATCTCTTGTCACTGAATAAGTCCTCGTCAGTCGCTTCAATTCTGACCTAGAAAAATCCAAAGGTCACAGGTGAAATATTTCAAATGTTTCAATC
This sequence comes from Arrhopalites spinosus, assembly GCA_034700945.1. Taxonomy (NCBI): domain Eukaryota; kingdom Metazoa; phylum Arthropoda; class Collembola; order Symphypleona; family Arrhopalitidae; genus Arrhopalites; species Arrhopalites spinosus. The sequence goes on from JAQIVZ010001262.1 coordinate 31,326, forward strand.
TTTTTACCTTATTTCTTCAACGAGAGACAAAGCGGAAAATTTCATGGCGAAACTCACAGTGCCCCACACGTAGGCAATGCCAATGTACAAATACATAAAATAAGATTGAAAAATGAGACAAGGAAAAATCATGAGGGTTCGCCAGGGCCCTTTAGGGAGGAGCGAGAGGAGCACTTCTGGTGAATGGGGCCTTATGGGGACAACCAGGACTACAAATTGTAGTCTACAATAATGGCCGAAATGTTAATTCCGTAATACATTCCATCAATTATTTTCTCCACTATTTTGACCAATCGTGGTGTTTCCTTTTTAGAATTTTGACCTGCAAGAAAAGAATAATTTATTGGAGGGACAATTAAATTTAAAAAATTTAATGATTACCGCCATGAAAAGTACTGCCGAATTGATTGACAAATTCGACTAGGCGTTGTCCCATGAAAATAGTGCCCAGTTGAAAAACCAAAGGGAAGGAGAAATAGATGGAGACAAATTGCATGTAAATTTTTAGAGCCGGTTTTGAATTCAAATTAAATTGGGCACATCGTCCCATCACGAAGAGGGGGTACGAGAAGAGAATGACGACATTTACATAATAAATTAACAATTTTTGATGTGACACAAAATCAATTAAATTGACCTCTCCTCTCCCTTTTTTCCCCTTGGCTCGATTTGTCCATTGAAATGGATGAGCGTGGAAATATTCTCCAAATTTAAATGTTCGTTTAATTTGATTGTATAATTTATTTGAAATTATTTTCATCGTTACAATTTTCACTTGTTGTATAACTTTCAAATTTCTTGGTGGGGAAAATTATTTTGAAACTGTCAACAAACCTCATGGAGTCAGTAATAAATATTTTTCAAATAAAAAGAAGGACACAAGTACAACTGGATGGCTTGAGTTGTTTTGCTCGAAAAATAAAATTGATTTTGATAAATTGACATTTGTTTTGTAGTAATTGAATTGAATATGGAGATGAAGTTTAAATTTAAATTTAAATTAACACTTTAAATTGTTTTTATTGATTAGGTGGATCAACTCCTGCGCGGAAAAATTTTACCCTTTGGCCGAGTCTGAATTGAGACATAAAATGGGTCTAAAATATTTTGGAACAATTTTCATTGTTGAAAAACATTTTGAAAGGCTATTAAAAATTAATTATTAAAAAAGGTAATTTTTCTCTGTCTAACTTTTAGTTGATTGGAAAAAAAATTCAGTGCGGAATGTGAAAATGGAATTTTGTACACTTTTATTTTAAATTTTTGCAAACGAATTAAAATTATCAATTTTTATGACAAAAAAAAGTTAATGACTAACAGTTTTGGAGACGTCTTGAGTATAAACAACTAAATTATGAATTTTAATTTTGAAACTAAATGAAAAATTTAATTGATAGAAAAATTTAATTAATTTTAAAATAATGGGAAGTTGGAAGTTGTATAACTATTTATAAAATGTACATTTAAAATAAATTGTATTCCTAATTGTAAATCGTTTTCAAGATACTTTGTCAACTATGATGTAAGGCTCAAAGTTCCAATTTTGACGTAAAAAAAGCATTTGGATAGGAAGGCCTGACCCATATTTCTGGTATCGACCAAAAACTTACTTCACTTATGGACGTCCTCAAACTTTATTTTAATTTGTAAATTATAATTTTTACAAATTGCAATTAAAATATTTGCAAAAAGTTTAATCTGCATTCTTTTTTACCAAACAAAATTAAAACTTTGCTTAAAGACAAAGTAAATTATTTTTTTCATTTAAACTAGAAGCCACAAAATACAAAAAATTATTTGAACGTCCACAGAACTTAACTATTTTCAAAGCAAAATGGTTCTTTATTTAAATACATTTAGTGGAATTGAATTAATTTAATTATTTTTATAACAATCGAAACGAAATAACTTCAACTTTTTAAAGCCATTGACAATTTGACCCAAATTAAAATTTAAATTCGTCAAAATCCTCACCTTGATAGCAAAAAGGAAATAAATACAAAAATTTAAATATTTCCAAAAAATTCCTACCAAACATTTTAAGGTTATTAACCTCCCCCTCAATGTCACACACTTTGAAAAAAAATACCAGCTCAACTCCAAAACTCCCACAACACCCAACATAATGACTAAAATAATGTGCAAGATGCATCGAGCAATGTAAATTTTGATGTAGAGATAATAATCAAATGACATCTAAAATGCATAACCGTGCGAATTTTAAGGATAAACTTAAATGGCATTAAATATTTAATGGTTTGAGAGTCATTTCGACTATAATTAGTTGTAATTTGAATGATAAAAAATGTGCAAAAATTAAATTGTTTTTTTAATCAATGTTATTTGAATTAATGTTAATTATGTATATAAACTTTAGAGTAAATTAAGTGATAAATGATTCACGAGACGAGAGTCTCAATTAATAAATAATAAATTTGAATTTTTTAATTAGGTACTCAATTCAACACCATTGAGTAATTGTCAATATGGCTTGTAGTGACGTTTGTTTTTTGTCAAAATTCACAATTTGTCAAACTATTTTGTGGACTGTGCTTAAAAATGTCAGGTAAGTTTGTTTCGAGAATTTTTTGTCCTTTCAATTTTTGAAGTTTACCCAATTTCAAAAAAAGGAAAAAGGCTTTTCTAAATGAAGATTTCAAAATGTTTTTGTACTTTTCAACGAGTGACGGCGCTTGTCATTCAAATCATAAATAAGTTGAAGCCAAACCATTTATTTTTGACATTTTTTGAATTGTGTTTTGAAAACTTTCTTTACACTAAAATTTCCATAGAATTACGACTCATTTGAATGGGTGACATTAATATTGTTTGTCTTCGCAATAAAAATCGACTAAAATTATTTTGTTAAGATTGTGGGCTAAATGGTCTATCAATTCAAAAATAGACAAGTCTTCTTTGGTTTAGCACACAATTAAATTAACATGTTACTCCAGTTAAAATTTGAACTTTCAAAATTTCAAACATTTTTGTCCTACAAAATTGTCACAGACTGCTCTTGTTTTATTGTACAATCAACAAAATGACTTTTTCTGTCCTCCCCAAATTTATTATTTTCCCCTGGATCCCCTTTTCCTTCGTAGAGGGACTCGTGAACTATACAGAAAGCGGGAAACTCAAATTGGATTTGAATTCCTTCTTGGTAGGCAGTGGGGACTGTTTTGTTCTGTTTACAGACATGGAAGAAAAGGTCAATGGATCAATAGTGGACTACTATTCCACCATTACAATCCCCCTGGGCATAATCTCAGATGAGCCTTTAAAAATGTGGAAGATGGAATATTTAAGCCCGTTATTCGATTTGAAATGGGTTCATTGTTACCTCAGCATTATCATCCTCCCCACTCTGATAACCTTTAATTATGATTTAGTTACGTTAATTAATTATGCCATCGAGCCTAAATACGTCGCAAGTGAGTACAAACGTTCCAAAGAATTATCATTATCAAGTCGCGCGGGTGGCAAATTCAATTTTCTGATTGGCCAAAAGAAATATTTGGATGCAAAAATTATTTTCCACAAAGTTAGAGTATCCTCCCTCCACCAAGTTTCAATTTTTATCATTGGTTTTGACCACCCATGGCCCAACAATGGGGTCATGATCTTGGAGAAAACAATGAAAGTGACTGGAGGCTGGTACCCCTAGAAGCCACCCGGCGGAAATTCGGTTAGATTTCGACAATGTTTCGGCGTACTTCCGACATCGATTTCAGGTCGAAATTTTGCCGGATTTGAGCCAATCCGTGGCCTCCATGTCCTACTTTTTCGTCGGCCCTTCGACCGACTTTAAATCGACGTCGAACATCGACCTGATTTCCACGATTGTAATTTTACTTTAAGATATGAAAATATTTAACTAAACACGATTCTTAACTTTGTCTCTCACAATCCAAATCATTAAAAGTAACTAGATGTTTTAATTTATATCAGCACAACAATTGACAATGTATACATTTTAAAAATAATTACATCAATTAATTACATGGATTTTCTCGTAATTCTAATTGTTGGTACTTTAGCTTGAATTAAGTCCTAAATTAATTTTACATCATTGTTTGAGCTTGAACTGGAGCTGCTCGAGCGCTCTTCACCATCACTGGTAACATTCCCAGCTTCTCTTTTTCTGTCTGATTGATTGTCTTGTATGACCTCTGGTGACCCCGGTGGATCAGGCGTGTTGACTTGACCTTCATTGTTTTGCGCCATTGGCTTTCTCTTTCTGTCTTTGTCTCTTGCGTGTCTCAAAGTATTTCCAATGACTTCATCTATTAGATTACTATTAGCTCCATGGATTTCATTGATGCAGCCTGAAGTATGGAAAATGAGCAAAATTAAATATCGGTTTTTACAATTTAGTGTTTGATTTTGTTGAATTTTAAATTTTACCTGTAACAATTTTGGAAAGCTCGAGGCTGTTGAAACTCCTCTTTCTATTTTTCCCTCTTGGGAAGTTCTTTCATTAATGTCTTTAATATGATCAACTTTGCTCCACTGTTCAAATAATAAATTAAAGGTCATGTAAGGTCACAGTCGTTCAAAAATTCTGAACATAACTAACAAAATACCCTTACAAAAAACATTTTAAAGACCAGTTTTCAGTTCCCTTCAGTGTCACTTCCGCTTGGTCCACATGTTTCATGGAGGTCATTGAAAGGTCAATTGAGGGTTTAACATAGGTTGAAGACTGGCCTTTAGATATCTGGCCCCATAGCTTTTCAAATTCCCTGGAAATTGTTTTTTCGCTCCTCCTTTGTCGAGCACCAACTTTTTCCAGATATTTGCTTTCTAAAGGTCTAAAATAAAGAATTTGTAAAAATTAGAGATAATTCTTAGTTTGAGGGTAATATATGATTTTGAAAATATTCTCTTTGACACACGTACCCTTAGAAGTTGTCATTGTCGATGTTGATTGACCTGGGGATGTTGGTCGAGGGATTTGAGTGGTCACAGCACTAGATGATCCAAAGTTTTGAGACTCTTTTTGAGTTGTCATCACTGGCTCCACTCCACCCGCAGAAGAAGGGAATGTGCCTGGAGCTATTTTTTTGGTGGTGGTTCAAAATTTAAATCATTCTTTGAAACTCGCTTAGACTAAAAATTAATTAATTAATTAACATTATTGCACAATTATGTTCATGAATACTTTTAAAATAGGAAAATGATTTTAATATGACTTACCTTTGATTTATTCTTTGTTGGCTACGGGTTTTTTACACGATCATTGATTTCTGTTTTTGTCCCTGCACAAATAATAGATTTTGAATTAAAACTTCAAAAAGTAATTTTTTTTATTATTTGTATTAATTTTTTAAAATTTACCCAAATCTTGACCTTCGCCTTTCAATTTCCCTTTGGTATATCTTTGGTATGTTTCCTCACAAAATTATGAAATTTTTTTTGGCTAAAAATGTTCCTCCGTGTCTCTAGAGTGTAGA
>JAQIVZ010001263.1:0-36778 GCA_034700945.1 Arrhopalites spinosus
TTGATTCACCATTTTTGTAGATAAAGTACCCTCTTGTTCATTTATTTACACAAGCAGGTCACTCAAGGCATAAAAAGAGTAAAAAGGGTGCAATTTTATCATAGTTCTCCACCCCACACTGTGCAACCACGGACAAAAAATTACCTGCTTTTTAATTTTTTAACATGACAAAGTTGGGGAAATTGTTGTCCCCATTCATTGCAATATACCAGTAAAATATTCTCACTGTACAAAGCATGTTGTACATATCAACGTGTATATGACATGGGGATTAAAATGGGGCTGTGTGGGCGAGTGTCAGGATCCCATCAGATTTCATTTTGTAAAATATGTAATACAAGTATTACATACATTCTACATGCATAAACTCTCTCACTCTCTCTGTCTACTATTTGATTTGTAGGATGAGTGATGAGATGAGAGTAGATCAAAGGAATTACTTTCCCCATGTTCATCGCCTATTTCATCTAATGATATGCAGTGCTTGCTCTGTAACAAAAGAAAATACAAATTCTTATTTTTCCAAAGCAACTTGAGTGCGTGACTTACACGGAGGAGTCAATAATCGACAGACGGACAGCTGCTCTCGTCCTTTCCTTCCCAAATTCTTGCTACACAAAACCATCACGTTACAATACTGTATTGTCAATACAGATATATTATGCAAACACAACACAATAAAATAACTTTCACCCTCCTTCCAAACTCATCACAGTCACAGAGGGACGACAAACTTTGACTCGGACTAGAGGAGGGGGGGACATTAGTCATTGTCATGAGGATGGTCATGACGATGTAGGCATATCTGTCATCATCATTCCCCCTGCCCACATTTCCTTTCTTTTGAATGACGACTACAAATTGTATTCTACAATGGGTCAAATGGAGGTAGCGTTAAGGTGAAAATAAATTTTCATGTACTTGAACCTTTGCCTGAATTTTGCTTATCCTGGGACTCCTTCAAGTTTTGCATTATTTTGACAATTCTTAGTAACTAAGAATTGCAAGGGAAGATTGTACAAAATGCATCATTTTTAGTTGAGTCTACTTTCTACAAATGAAATGTAAAATGGAGTGGGGATAATTCTCTGAAAAAATGGATTCAAAGAGATTTATCTGTAGGTGCCAATTAGTAAATCTCCAGCAGAATAAGATTAGTTTGACGTTCATCTTGAAATGGAAAAAATGGGAGACTGTCATTGTCCTTTGAGTGTACCGAGTAAATGGAGAATTAAACTAGACATGGAGCAGTTGAAATTGTCGTCAACTCTTGGCAAATTGATGAGTTCTAATGGATGGAAAATGGAGGAAGAAGGATAAAAGGTGGACGTTAATCAAAGGGAAGGAGTTCCCCGTGTACCTTGAAATTACCTTTAATCATGGTGTGGAGGTTCAACTTTTTACATGGATATCATTTAATTATATCGAAACTTTAACTATCTTTCCATCTCACAAGGCGACTGCTCTCCATCTCGCAAAGTAAATGATATTAAAGATAATATGAAGCACTCAACTTTTTCAATGGAAAAAGTTTGTCTATAGATGTGTATCGATGGAAAGGAAGTCCTAGTCATTCAATCATTTGAAAATTCAATTGATTCTACCTTTTCCTCTGAATTCACTTCCCACCATTTAAACTTTGAATTCAATACTTTTGTATTATCTTCAAAGAAATGGGCATTGTTCCATGTCCCATGTTCTTGTTGGATTGAAAATGAACCATGGTGATCAATTCCGTTCATGGATTCGCACCCTCATAAAGTCTCTCTTTTCCCCTCAACTAAAATAGAATCGTCAAAGATGAACTCTTTTTTTTACGGTTTCACATCCACAATGAGCTAATTCTCTACCCTTTTAAATATCATTTTTTTAATTGACTTTAATTCATTTATAAATACAAATGGTGAAAGTGCTTCTTTTGTCACATGGTCAAAGGTCTCTATGGAATCAACTGGAAAGTACCTGTCTCCATTCACTGCAAGAGCTGCCTGCAGAGTAGAGGGATACCAAGGGCACCACTCGTCCATCTGAATCCATTGTCTCCATCACTGGTGGTCGGAGAATAGAGACGTACTGTAAATTACAAATAATTTAATTATATATCATTTCACAATAATTTTTTTTCTCTTTACATGGCTTACAATTCATCTTTTATTACAAAACAAGATTTCAAAAGAAAACAAAACCCTGAAAATTAATTGAATTTCTGTCTCCATATCACCACCATCATGTGCGTCGTAAAATGATTGCTAGACATTGAGCCGATGACAAGAAAGGAACAATTTCTTTGTGAAAATCTAAAGGAAGGTGGAGACTACACGAGAGAACAACATTAGACTCTTGTAACAGGCCGGGGTAATTGTACACAAATGTAAAAAATGCATGCAAATAGCACAGAGTACAATATTGTCACCAAATCTCTCCCGTCAAACCCATAAAAATATTCTCCAGTATCAAAATGTACATGGTAAAGTCATTGAGTTTATTAAGGAACGGGTTCTGAAATGCCGGATTTTGGCTGGTGAGGGGGGGACAAGTCTCTCGTAGTGTTTTCTTCTTTTGCTATTCTCACGAATCGGACGATGAGAGAGCTTTAGTCAAGAATTTGCAAGTGTAGAATTATTATCTGTAATCATGCAAGCTTAAATGACTTTAGAGAGACTGTTTCTACTCCATGGACATGTGCAGTAAACCCCCTCCCCATATTGAGACAATGTAAGACTTTGAATGCAGGGAAACTTTTTACATAATACATTCTCTGTACCCATGGCCTATTCAACCAATTTTGTGTAGGAAGGTTTTTCTTTCTTTCCTCTCCAACTTTGTTTTTTTACTTTCTCTCACTTTCTCCATGGACACACACACTAGTAGGGTTTATGAAATGAAAGGGGGGAAAAGTTTGTAATAATTTTGAACTGGGCACAATTATGAAATGTTCTTTTCTCACATGAGGCTTCCTGGATCAAGTTTTTATGTACAAACTCGCTTTCTTTGGTTGTGTGGGGGCACAAAAAATGTGGGGTTTCATTCCCCATAGAAACTACCCAGAAATGGGCTAATGAAGAAAGCTGTAGAAATGGCAATTCAGGAGAAGAAAATGATTAACAAAGGAGCCAGAGTTGTTTTTCTGTCGCAGGTAGAATAATAAACGTGGACGGGGATTCATGTGTTCTATGGAGATACTCGGAATATTATTTAGCAGACAAAGAGAAGGGCAATCACTTGATCCTCTGCACAAAACTTGTGCTTCTCACTTTGTGGTGTTGTACTACCTCCATGCTCCACTACCTCAATTACAAAAAGCCAAGAATCACCCCCCATACAAAATACAGACGCCAAAATTCAGAAATAGTCTTCATAAGCTAAGGGAGAGTGTACAGGTGCTGGAAATCAAATCCTGGATATTAGTATTCATATTTTCCTATACCACATTTTGCCTACATATTTTTAGTGCAATATGTAGATACGTAGTTTAAGGTTGAAGGTGTATTAGTCAATTATTTAGCTGAGAGTCTTGCCCATGCAATAAAATAGGGACAGAAAGTATCCCCCTGGGATTTTGTGATGGCTCTGCATTCCCTACATTTCCAAACTAAATAGTGTGCTCATCAACTCAACTGATAATAGAACTCTCCAAACTTTGTAGTCTTCTTCCAACGTTTGATGTCTAAATTATTGACCAAACTCCAATAAGCATACCCTCCATTCATACTCCCTTTAATTTCATAGCCAACTTTCTCTCCATGTTTTTGTTCCAGAAAATCTATCCAGAATTGGGCCCAACCCACGTTCATTTAGTTGTGCCATTGATCAATGGAAACATAATTATAGGGAGAGTAACTTTAACTGTTGCACATGAGTAATATTCTCAACAGGAGGTTCCTTCCACTTTTATTAAAACATGCAGGGAAAACGTTTATTGTAATTAATATCGTTTATTTTTCGGAATTTCGAGTTGGAAGTAATTTATTCCCTGTACATGATACCATTTATGTACTTATTAGTTACCTTGTGACGATCCACTTGCTCCAAAAGTCTGAGATCAGTATTCTCTGAAATCCCTCCATGGACAACCAGAACACGATTGTCAATAATGGTTCCAAGTGGCAGACTCCTGAAAAGTTGGTCGAGCATGTTCAGTAGACGACCACCAAATACCTGTCCCACCAAAACAATATTCAAAAATTTACATATTTTAGTATTCATTTATTATTATTTGTGTTCCTATTTTTCCATAGTACAAGAGCCACATTGTAAGATAAGGCGATAATGTATCGGCCATGTATAAAGAAAGATATCCCAATTGTTGAACAAGTTTATTTGTTTACATGGCCGTGCCAATTTCCAAGTGAAATAATGGTGAAGATTTGCATGAAAAATACATTGTGCAGTGTGGTGATATATGGAAAGTAGAGTTGTGTATAGAGTGACTGGATTTAATCGAAAGGACGCATGTAGGAAGTGACAAGATAAACGGTTATGTTGACAATATTTGATGTCATATTTTCATAGCCATGAAGTTATCTTGTACATAGTTTGATGGAGCAAAAAGTGTGTAGAATAGTTTGGAAATCAAGTAGGCCCATGGACTGGTATGGGGAAAAGAGTCTTATAATTGGTGCATGGATTGGAAATAATGGCTTATTTATTTAATTTAGACAAACATGAGGGAAATCATGGAATATTTATTTACTATTTAAGAATCATTTTAGGGAAATTAATGGGACTTGTAGGTTAAATGAAGGGACGGCCGATGATGATTGAGAATAAAATAAATCAACTACGTCCTGAGGAATTCTAAGGGGGGTTTGTAGTTGAGTATAAATGGGCTCGACCAGCAAGAGAAAGTCATTGGCATTTAATGGGATTGGCCCTATTTCGGTGGACGTTGATGTGGGATGGGAGTATACACTCATTAGACTAAAGCAAGAGAAATTGTTGGAACAAGCGGGGGATTGTAAGAAATGGGAATGCATGTCGTTCACAAATTAGGGCTCTTGATATATTACAAAATATGGTCTCCTACTACCTTCCAAAGCACAGGTACTTTCCTCCTTTCTTTTCTTTGGAATATGAGGAGGAGTGGAGATGGTAAATATTTAGGGAGTGAGGGCTATCGAGATTCTGGAGTCTCATTCTAATCCTCAGTCAAGGTGGTCACTCCAATGTGGGCCCGTAGAGCAAAACCAAATCTTTTCTATAGAATGTTCCCAACAAAAGTTGAGACCCATTCTGTCAAGAACTACCTAGGGAAATTTAATGGAACAAGTAGATTAACTCTTTGTCACAGGGATTTTATCCAGCAAGCCCCTAGTCACCTTATGTAACGAGTATTGTTCTACCATTCAATGTACAAAGTCCACCATTCAATTACATGTACAAAACCCCTTCCCCAAAAAAATTAATCAAGTCCATAATAACTTGCATCTTTCTGAAATAAGAGAGAAAATCCAAGTAATGGATAAAATTATTTTGATTCAAGTATCACTGGGATGCAAGATATTTGTTGAGGAGAGAGAACCATATTTTCGTCCATCAAATGGAAAGTCATCTTTTTAGCATATTAATTTTAGTTACATCCCAACTTTTGATTCATAGGACCAGCCTTTATGACAGACTCAACGTGTGGAAAAGAGAAAAATTGGGAGTGTCTTGATCCATTTCGACAAAGTTGGGGAGGGGGTAAAAGATGAATAGGGACAGAAAGAAATTGGTAAAAGAAACTATTTTTCTGCCGAAGGAGACAGATGGAATATTGGATTCATGGCTCAATGCCTTCTAAAGATGTACACACATGTACAAAGTACTTGACAAATCTTGTAGAAAAAATCTGTGAGCTTAAAAAGTATCATTTGCCTCCATAATAATATTCTCATTTGGCAATCACTGGAGCATATTTGAGTCGGCAAATTTAAATCCCAACACTCTGAATAACTTTTATAAATTATTTAGCTACCCTCAGGAAAATGTCAACAAGTTTTTCACTTGAAAAAATCATGAAAAATAATATTTAATTTTAGCCACCCAATCAATTCAAATGCTGGTTATTCATCATTTCACAATTTTATGGGATATTTATTACAACTGCACATCCAATTCGTCGAAAACTTGAACTTTTCTAGAGAAAACGTGTATTCCAGTGTTAAGAGTACAAATTGGCCATAAATCTTTGAAAAGCTAATCAAGATAATGATAAATGTACATAATTTTAGTTAAAGACTAAAATCATTTTTATCATTTCTCTTTTGATTTTTTCATTTTGATTGATTTCAATTGAAGAGGAAATGACTCTATTCAACATTTTGATAAGGGTCTGGACTACGCCTTCACCTATGCAATATTTTTTGAGAAGAAAAGCCACAACAAAATAAAATCACTTTGAGAGCTTCTGTGGGTGCCTTGATAATTCAAGAAAAAATTCTGGAAAGTGTGGCAAGGATTTATATTTTGGCTTCAAAAGTTGTTTTTTTACATGATCCCCAGGACTTTGATGTTGTAGCCATCCACGTGTGGAAGCATGGGCTTTGTAAAGATGATATTGTGTATGGGGAATGGTAAATTGAGTTTTGGCACAATATTATTGGAGTAAAGGATAAATCTCATAAAAAAATGAGGATCAAGAGTTTCCTCGAATGGGAATGAGATGAAATATTATGAGAATTGAATTTGGAGACGTGTACAAAGTGCCTCGGAGCGTTGTCCTCAAAGAAATTTTATATTCATGAAATATAAATTGTAAGTTGAAACAATTGGATTATTATCTAATTTACTATCCTCCACTTTCTCCTTTGGATGGACTATCTTTGTTCCTCTGTGAAGAGTACAAAGCCAGCATAATTTCAAGAAAATTCTAAACGGATTGAGTCTCTCTGTCAATTTCTCCAAATTGATTTGAACAATATTTCAGTCTAATTCAATTATGAGTCAAGTTACTTTCTCCCATGCTTTGGACAGGGGTAGTGTCCATGTCACTCAATGGCAGCTCTATTATTAGTTTCAAATCGACATTGGTGAAATAATAATTTGTGACAAAGATTAAAAGCCATGCTAACCCTTGCACGTTATTGCATCCCGTGCTGGAGAAAGTACACAATGATTTAATAGTACATTTATAGTGCTTTTATCTTGACAATTAAAAGTTGTGTCGAGTACATTCACAAAGCATGGCCTTCTTAATATTTGTCGACACTTCAAAGTGGATCACCAAGTTAAATTAGAGAGTCATGACAGAGAACCTTAAATGTACTCCAGACTCTTTTAATGAGCAATATAAAATGTCCCCCCTCCTCTTTAATAAAAATGTATTTAGCTTTTGCTTAATTTCATGGACGAGAGAATTTTAAATCAGTCCGAATTGAATCTGGGAATAAAGTTTTGATTAAATAAAATATGGAGTCACATTCTGGTTAAAAAAATGAATGGTTAATTATTAGAAATGAGATTTTGTTCCTTTTGGTAGAGATGCTGGGAGAGACTTTGGGGAATTGATGGAGTCTCCTTTTGTTTGAGAGAGAGAGAGAGATGGGAAATGTCATATTTACATCCCCTGCTGATTGGAATTGCTTTTAAAAGAGCAAACGTTGAATGTGGGGGAATGGGTCCCCTTAGAATATCAAGTGGGGATTTTGTAGGATACGACAGCGTCTTAATGACAGACTATCTGTAGGGAAAGTAGAGAGTGATAATGGAGTGCATGTATAGGTCATCATCCATGTGGACGTGGATGGAGAGATTATGGGCATACCCCTCCATGAATTCTGACATACTTTTACAACCAGAGAGAGAAATGACTTTGTCCTACTTTTTCTGCACTTGGGACATGACTACACCAAACGGACCATCAGAATGATACAAACTACACCGAGAATAGTGAACATTCATGAAACTCATCAAACGATGAGAATTCTCTCTCTGTGGCTCATCCTCCCCCGGCAAATGACAGGTTCTCCATCTAAAACCAAAGGTGGGAATGGGAGAGAAAGATTTGACGATTGGTTCCGAGACTACAATTATCCATTTCACTTTGAGTCTATTTCTCATGATTCTCGGTGGGTACATTTGTTGATTATTTTCTGATTGAAAAGGTTTCATAGAGTTGAATAATTGAACATGGAGCATCATGAATTTCATGGAGACTCAAAGTCTGTCAAATATCAAGTCGAGTCAAATGACAAAAGACTCTCAATATCTCACCTCACCTCTCTGCCATGTACATGAAACGTTTGTCAACAATATTTGGAAATTTGTTGAAGCGAGAGGAAATTAACAAAAGAAAAGAGAGAGAGAGAGAGAGGAAAGTTGTTCCCTTTGACTCGGGCAATTAGAGAAGGATTCTTCTTTACCCAACTCCATGCATGGCTAGCCAGAGAGAGAGATGAAGATGCGGTGAATACTTGCGAGATTAATTAAACATGATGCCCAAGGTATAAGAGTAAAATATCCAATGTCCTCAGCTTTTGTCAAGGAAATCTCGCTTATATTCATTTGATGATGTGCCATATGATGAAGCCCCCACTCCACAAAAGTTACATCCACTCTTTACACAAAGTGAACTAAATTGGTTTGAACAAATCGGATTTTAATGTTCTTTACTCTTCAACTATTTACGTAACATGGAACAGATCCTGTGAAGACTCCAATTCCCAATTCAAACCAAAGTGAACACTCTCACCCCGGAACCTCTGACATGACAAATGCACAATGTAGACTCAGGCTCGAGAATGCCTGGATGAACGTCTGAAATTTTCCTGGAAAAATTCTTTCCTGCACAACAAACAAAAAAGAGAGGGCCCCTTTCATTTTGCTCCACAAAGGACTCAAAATTGGTTGGAGGGATCGTTAACCAAGGTCAACGAAGAGGCAATTAAAACAACGAGTGCCATCTCCTCGTTTGTCAAATGAAAAGTCAACCAAATGCATGTTGGGGATCAAAAGTAATAAAATCTTTATCATGTACCATCCACTAAATACTCTCATTCTCCATTCCCCCCACTCTCGCTTTCACTCTCAAATCCCTCGTCATTTTTATTCAGTAAAGATACAGACAAAAAAATTGGAGAGATAAGATTCTGGGAAAAGGAGGGCTCGTCTTACTTGAGAAGATGATGGGAATGGAAACGAAATTACTTGATGTGTTTTGACACTCGACATTCCTCGATTTCCTCATCTTCCGACAACATCCACCTCACTTTTTATTGGATGCCATCCTCTTCCCTGTAATTTTATTCCTCCACTCATTATAATTATTTTATATAGGCCATAAATGGGAGAGGACAAGTGCGAAGATGCTATCAATTTAATATCCTCACCTAACGAACCAAATACGTAAATTCATTCCACACACAGTTAGTCGGCACAATTAACGTCATGATTTTAAATGCCAGAAGCAAGACGCCATTCCCTCCATTAAATTTTCAACTTGGATTCCCACTTGAATCAATTTAAAAAAATTTAAAATTCGGTTGGTCCATCAGTTTTTGAATTTTTTACATGTCAAGACCACCCGGAAATTGGAGGTGTGGTGGAGACGGTAATTGAGGGGAAATCAAAGTCCTCAATCAACTCTAAAAATAAATTTGTATGAATATTTTCTCGAGGGTCTAAACTGTTGCCACCTGTGGAATGATTAAATTGGGAAGTCAGTAAAATAATTACAGTTGAAAATGTCAACAAGAAAAATTTGTTCGTGTCGGGAAGATTGGAACGTTAAACTATGCTTGGGGGCCAGAACAAGATTTAATTTAGTGTGTGGGCAGGAAAAGTATGGCAGAGGATGGAAATTGAGAGGAAATTGAAAGGTGGCCATGATTGTCATGGACGAGTTTTTTTTGGTATGCCGTGGAGATACAGAAATGGTTCCATTTGAATTTGAATTTCCAGGATTTCTTTCGTCATTTCTTGGGCAACATTCAACTAGTCGCCTTAATCTCGTTATCTGACTCTTCCCACTACCAATCTTTTCTCTCTTGTGGCTATTCAAGCATCCTGTAAAAAAAGACTCGTCAAATTCTGGAATTCCTGCCTCACTACCCAACGCCTCCTCAACATTCCCGTCCGTCTCCCACTGTCCATCCGTCCATCTCCCATTCCATCAAGGAAAAAGCTTTTTGGCCCATGTCCACAGGAGAAAGTGAGACGGAGAGAAAGTTGTGGAAAGTTTCTGGGAATGTACATTGGAATCGGATTCTTCTTAATAGCTCATCTCTCTCTCAGAGACTCACCTGAAAGCTATTCCATGGATTCAATAAGTGGAGGATAGTGTTTGACTTGAACAACAATCTCTCTCGTCCACCACTTGGAGATGCCCACCACCCTATCCAATCTCTCCTTTCACTTCCTCTCCCTCTCTCTCTCTCTCTCCATCTTATTTATTTCTATTAACTCTAGATTTAGTCAACTCAAGAGTCCTTCGTTGCCACCACACTCACTGTTCCCTGCATTCCATTCCCTGGTATCTCAGAGATATTCTCCACAAAAGATTGTCTCTACACTTTCAACTGGAGAAACCCTTCTCGTTGTCTAAATCTCTCCTCCACTTGAACCTTTCTCAAGATTAATAGCATTGTGACGTTTCACAAAAAAGGAAGAGGAGAAACATTGCAAATCTTTTGACAAAAAAAAACTCTTTCATCTACAAAATATTTTAGAGTGCATTTTTTAATTATAATTCTTTCTTTCGGAGAATAAAATTTAATTAATCTCCACACACTACAATAATACACAAAATCCCGGGCCTTTCTCTCCTCTTTGTATCATGTTGGATTCGAGGAAGTGAAAGTATGGCGTATTATGAGGATAAGATTATCATCTTTGACACGAAAACTTGCAAAGTTTTAGGGATTAAGCTACAGAGAGAATACAGGGGGGCGATGTGACAGACACAAAGAATTTACCTCATAGAAAAAGAGCGACACTAAAACAATTTTCATTTTAACTTTGAAGCATAAGCCCATGTCATACGATATAGACATTCTGTAATCTTTCTATATTTTAAATTCTTCGTATAATGGCCCCCTCTAAAAGACTTTTCTCCATCTCAGGGAGTGTATAAAAAACAAAAGAATTTGTGTCTATTCAAAGTCTGGTTCAGAAAAAGTGGGTGAACTTGCCTTGTCTAAGAATTTGTACAGGAAAAAAGGAAAAGGGAGGTGAGCAATTTTAAAATGGTGCATGTCGAGTAATTTTAATGGGAGGAAAGTTGCAAAATAATTTAAAGAGGGGAGGGGAGTATTGATTTTAAATGGGTGGGCAATGAAAAGGGACGACTATGATAGAGTCATAAAGAATAAGGCCCAAGTTAGTAATTACCGTCAAGAATTAGAAACGTGGTTGACTTTACGGAATGGTAAGAGGAGTATTCCATAAATTTATGTAGGCGAGGGAAGGCCCAAGACTTGAACTCGAGAAGAAAGAAGAAAAAGATAAGAAAAGTCGGAATTGTGTGAGACTCAGAACGCGGCTACACAAAGAGAAAAAAATATTTTGGAGTTTCCTTCACCAGTCAACCATCATGGAGCATTTGGACTGGCAATGGGAATGGCTGGCTGTTGAGGGAACAGAAGAAACTCTTTCCCTTGTAATCGCTCCATGCCTTTCCTCCGTGAATGTGGTCGATCCTCGATTGTTCACAGTGGAAAATAAATGATCTCGACTAGTGTCACAACTCCTTCCCCTCCCTCTCTCTCTCTCCATCTAAAAAAATGAGCCCATCTTCCCCCCTCTCAGAACATGGCAAAGTACAAACAGGGTCATAACAACGGGAGAAAAAGTTCCCAATTCACCACCCAGCAGCAATAAAAACCTTAATGTCAATCGGTTAAGCGGGAATATGGAGCTTCTTTAAATCCTGCCGACATGACACAACGGAAAACTCCCTTTCTCTCCACAGGTTGACCAACTCTCTCCATTTCTTACTAACCCCCACACAAAAATAGACTACAATATCAAAACAAACCAAGATTTTGTGTTATTTTTATCGGGAAATATTCCAAGTTGGGGGGGATACCTGACTTCATGGGAAATAGTTTATTCATGTAGTCTCCCCCCCTTTCTTCCCTGGAATGAGAAGGAATGAAGGAACATGGATTGGACGTTGAAAGTAAAAACAAAAGGGCTGGTAATCTTTTGTTCATCTCTCAATCCATGGATCTTTCTTGTTGTCTCTTGAGAGAGATTTTCTACTCCTTCCCCTAGGTCCATCTCAACGGTCTCATTTTGTGTGAGACAGAGACAGACTTCATCTCAAGCCACAGATTCAAATTCAATGCACATCTTTTATTCTTTCTCTCAAGATAAACTCTTGCTCCACATTTCCCTTCTCTTTCCTTCGGCCCTTTCTCTCATGGAGTAATTCCCCAACTTGTTCTCTCTTGGAGTTTCTTTTAAAAACTATTCATTTTCTTCCCATGAACTCTGTTAAAAATATAACTTCATGCCCCTCTTTCTTTTCTACAAGTTACTTACACATTTCTACACTCTGAACAATCCCCGTTCATTGTAGTTAACAATTCTGTAGTCTTCTTTTTTTACTTTTGATTTCGCTTCTCTAAATTCACTTTCTCCTTTCTATTTGCTACTGACGTCCTGTTTAGTAGAAAATTAATACACAACTTTGGCAACTTTTAGTTGTTGGCTTTCAAGGAAAGAGAAAATTCAAAATTGTGGCCATTTACAAATTGAAATACATGTGTTTCAGAAAAGGGTGGGTGCACCATGACTAAAAGTTGTGTCAAGTTTTAATGTGGTTGTAAAATATTCCTTTTTTTATGTCCCTCCTTCAACAAATTTATTGAGGACAACGTCACTCGAATCTAAAACAATGGGAGAGGAGGGTCACTTTGTAGAATTATTTGAGTGTGTTCCACAGTTAAAATTTATTCTGTTGTCTCTCCTAGAGACAAGAGTTGTGGATGGAAGAGACTCCTCCTCATTTCTTGTGACGACTTCCTGGCAACACGTTGTCCCTCGAATTACTCGCTTTTTATCTTGTAAATTTCCATGTCCTGACTCAGTTCATTCATGACAAAGAGACTTTTTGCATGGCTGATTATTCTCTACAAGATCTTTCAGGCAACCCATTAATGCTCTTGTCTTTTATTTCATACAAAAAAACAATTCCCACTAATTCTAATTTTGGATTTATGAAATTAAATGTAGTCGGAGGATTCCATTGAAATTGTGGAGGAAGGTAATTCACTGGAATTCTTTTTTGTCTTTACCGGAGCGTACAGTCCCGTAGTTACGCCTGTCATTTGACAAAATTGAATAGACATGTTTCAACATCATTCCTGACTCAATCAAAAAAATTCCCTGGGAGAAGGAGACGAGTAGAAGAAACATGAGACCATTACCAAGAAATCCTGCCTTATTTTTCACTCTTCTCAACACAATTTATCCCCATTGGTAAAGTTTTTAAATTTGTATTTTTATAAAAATAATGAGAAACCAATCAAATTACCAGAAGGCATAAATTTGTGGACCGTCAAGTCCGATAAAGAAGAAACAGAGTTGGAGGTAACATGCGTTAAGGAATGAGAGTCTTCATGTCATGCCTTTTAAATGACGACATGGCTGACTAGATTTTCCTTGTCATAATATTGTTTGTCCTCCCCATTTTTTTTGCTAAGCACCCAGGGAAATCTAGTGGAGCGATTATCACAATTGAATCTCTCTCTCTGCCTGTCCCTGAGCATTAGAGAAAGGAACAACGAATTTTGAAAAAGTACAAAAATAAAATAATTTTACTTGTTCTCCTTACTCCTCTTTGCTCAGGGAGACAACGAAGATGGTGTTATTTTTTAAGACATGTTTTTCTTGTTGCTATGAGACTAATGCGTAGTCGTTTCTAAGAGGTAATATTATATTACCTCTTAGAAACGACTAATATTTGAGTACTGACGCTGGACTATTTTTGTATGATGTGGATGAGTGAATTGGTATAATGTAAAATGAACGGGGCATGTACCAAAAGAGTTGTTGGATCAAAAAATAATTTGGAGAGTAAGACTGAATGATCAAGAGGAAAGGGAAATATTTTTCTTGGTGGAGGAAACAAAGAGAATTCTCTACCGTCCCTCAAATGAGAAAAAGAATTGCCTGGTACACATGGGGGGATGGGAACAATGTTAAATTGTCTTATTTCTATTTGCATTGTATTCCTTCTTGTATCGTGGAGCCCCTCTCGAGTCCAGTCTGTTTTATCCAGAGGTAAAACAAAAGACAGGACAAAACAATGAGGATAATCCATAAAATGGATTTCCATATGAAAAATTCTTTTCATATCCCAAACCCCTTTCCCTTTTCTATGATTATTCTTCTATTTTTTCTCCTTTTCTCTCACAACAAGAAATGTACAAAGCATGCTCTCCAACTTTGAAGTTTCCAGTGAAGAGACGCCCCTATTTCAGATTCCAGTCGGTTAATATCAAGTCGGTTCCAAATTCTTTCTTGGAAGGAAAAGGACGCTGGACTTTGAGTTGTGCAATGTGACTACATGTTGCAAGGAAAGGGAGCATGTGAGATGGGGGGGGGGGTATATGAGAAAAGAGAAAGGATGACAGCACTTTCTCCATGTTTGAACAAGGGAGATGAATTCCTGTGATGGTTAGAGAGAGGGGGAGAGAGCTGAAGGCATTTGAAGGATATGCAGAGGGAGATGGTTGGATGGTGTTGACTAGAGATGAGTATGAAGACTAGAGACGGTGGTGTTATTATACATTACATTGTATGCAACTTAATGAAAATTGGTTTGGCTCCACATGCACTCCGTCTCTGTCGTCAAGCTTCTTTGCTCACTTTTGAGCTTTTTCACATTTCTCAGCCTCATTTGCACATTATTCTAGTTTTTGACAGTTTCCTCTTTGAATGCTCAGTGCCTGCCTACTCCTTTTTATTCATCAACATCAAGCCAGATTCATGTTGAGGAGGAGCAACATCTCCATTGCGAGATTCTCCAGTCCCTCCATTCTACTTTCAATCTAAATTGTCCAGTCACGCTTACACGAGAAAGTTTTTGTTCCAACTTTTCCAATGAGGAGGGGGGCTCACACTTGACATGTATGGACATTTTTCTGTCATCTGTACAATTTTTACTCTTTTTCATTTCTCCCATGATTTTTTTTCTCTTAATTAATTGATGCTTTGTTGAATTTGCCAACTACCTCGTGTTCTCAAACAATGGGACTCTTTGTATTTATAGAAAATGACCCAACTTTTGGGCCTCTATGATTGTTATAGATGCTACAAGTCAATTGTGGACTTACCTTGTATTTCTGCCGAATCTCCCGAATGAAGCCATATCTAATGTAATCCAACAAACAATCCACATTTTTAATACGGGCCCAATAATTTACTGCCCCAAATTTTAATGTCATAAAGGCACACTTATGGGGTTCCCAATTCAATGGGGATATTTAATTTTTGGGAGTCATAATCAGTCAGAATTTAAAAGTGAGTAGGCGGGTGGGAAATAATTGGCTTGATATTTTTGTGAAGATTCTTTATTACCTCATGTTCATAATGTGATCTTCATGATTTCCTCTGTTCAAGTAGACAGAATCCGGGTTGATGAGAAAGCAAGAGAGAAGCACCATCAAAATTTCAATGCTCCGTTTTCCTGGAAAGACAAATAATTAAATAAAGAATGACATGTGTGATCATGCCAAAGTATTTTAAACTCAATTATTAATTTCTCGAGAAATGAAATGAAGGGATTTCCCATTGTAACATCAAGTTGGAAATTTAAATTATGAGTTAATTAATAATTGTTCTCCCTCTACCTCGATCAACGTAATCCCCGTTGAAAACGTAGGGATTTTCGGGTGACGGGAGTCCATTCTGTGAGAGAACAAAAGAGACAGAGTTGTCATAATAATTTATACAACATGAAAATGCATTATTTTTGAGGGAGGAAACAAACAACTTTTCAAAGTATTGTTGTTGGGGAGTACACAAGTCTTTTTGGCACTTGTGGAGATTCCAAGACAAAAACCAATTTGGAATTGAAATTTTAGTGTCCCTCATGCAGAGTCCTCATGCATTCCCATTATGCCACAAAATAAAGGAGTTGACTTGTCCCACAAGTATCGTACTTTTTTTTTTTATAGAATTGGATCACCTGAATGTATTAGGACTGAAATGTGAAATGTAAGAGGGGGGCTTTCATCTAAAAAATGAATGGATGGAGCTGGTATAAAAAATAAGGGGGGGGGGGATAGTGGAGTAGAAAAGGAGCTTAGAGGGAAAGAGCGAGACGGGCTAAAATTGAAAAATATAATTTACTTTAGAATTTTGCAAGGGGAGGAAAGGGGGGGACTGGGTTTGACAATATGCTCCATTCTCTACACACTTGTACAATGATCAAAATTTACGGTTGGTCTGGGGGCAGAGAGAGTGACACTGTGAATATTTCAGGTTGGTCTTTGGTGGTGCATGAACAAAATTAAGTTCAGGGTGAGGGATTTACACTTCCAAATGACTCTCTCCATGTACAAACACACTTTCTCCTGTACTACTTTCCCCATTCAACATTATTCCCTACGAGTCATCCACCTGGAAACATTTTCCTCCAAACAAAACGAGAGTGCGACTACAAATCATTGCGGCATACAACTGAAATAATTGTAGCGTCAAAAACAAACAAATTTTCAAATTGACTAAAAAATCAGGGCAACTACACAATCCTCATTTACATTTCCATCTTATTTGACGCCTCATTAATATTTGAAGGCAGGCCAACTTCTTGTCTTTGTAATAATTAAATGACTGATTAGAACAATTTAATTCCTTTGAGCAAAATAAATGGAGGGCATGATTTCCCCTTACTTGCCATCTGTAAATATTATGAAGGAGTTTTTTGATTTTAATGATTAGAGAAAACTAATAATTAGTACATGTTTACCCATCCTGTGTATGCTTCTTTGTGTAATCACTTTGATTGTGTTCAAGTACACCTTCAATTCAATTAAGAGCTTCCTCTTATTTATCTAATTACCGTGCCAAGTCTAAAGTGCCCTTCTTTTCTCCTTCCAAGACTTTCTCTTTGTTTTTTAAACTTTCTCCTAATTTTTCTTTTTACAATCAAGTCAATCTTGTTTTTACAAGAATTTCTTGAGACTTGATTAAAAGGGCACCCGTCTTGGCTCAACATGACCTCGTACAAATTAGTACCATTTAATTTAGCTAATCAACTTTCAAGTTCTTCTTTGTATTCTCCATTAAAGTTACCCTCAAGTCAAGTATAAATTTTGAATTGACAAAATGAATTTAAAAACTTGGTTAAATATGGGAACATGACAATGTAGGGGACACATATTTGGTCCTTTGAACCACAAACAAAATTCTAGAGAGTAGAAGAAAAATGATTGGGGTGCTCAAGATGTTGAAATTACATGGTCTAATGATAAACTCTCTCATAATATTTTCATGGCCAATGAATTGAGAGCAAGAGAGAGAGAGCGGTTTGTGGTTCTCTTGTACAATTTCACAGCTTTTTAGAGTACAAGCACACGGACAAGAATTTCATGGAAATTAAACTCGAGTCCTTAAAGACGAATAATAATTAAGGGAATTTTGGCCTAATCCAAAGATATTAGTGTACGACAATATAATGTAGTGCAGTATTATATATATGGACTAGACGAATGTGAAAAATTCCGGAAATTATTTTGTGCCTATACAAAATATGATTTCGTCTACAGAACGGGGCACCTGCTGTTTTCCTTTATAGAGAAAGAGAGGGGCTAATTTCCCAATTTATGTCGCAATAATTTTGGAGTCATTTATGAGGTAATTAAGGGTCTCCTCTCATGGAATTAGTGGAAGGGATCTCTCCATTTGATAGAGTTGAAAAGGTCTGCACCTGATAAAGTATCAATTATGAGGACGAAGGGAGAGAAGGGACTTGTCGATGAGTCTATGAAGCATGGAGGATGGAAGAATGGAGGTTGTCAATAGGAAATTTCTTGTTGTCAACGAGTTTGGGGGAGGGGAAGAGTTGAATTGGAGGAATGTTATGCGGGTGATAAAGAACTTTGTGTTTGCCTTTGGGATTTTTGAGCAAATGTCAAGAAATTCCTAAGGGAGTCTTTTATAGGGTGGATTTACTGGGACTATGGGCTACCAAGCTTCCCCACCATGAGGTTGACTGCCTCTATACTCTCCCATTCCCTACATTTTACAGTTGGCTCTATCTGTAGCCGTGTACATGGTTGGCCTACCAAGGATTAACAACCCATTTGTTTGTCTGTGTGCACATCAAACTATGTCCCCTCCTTCTTGTTTGGCTAGCTAATATAGATTTTTTTTCCAAAATAGAGTGAAAGTGGCAGGGAGAAAGCAAGAGGGAGAGGGGGAGGGGAAAGGAGATGAGTGATGGGATGATGATGGTGAAGGAAGACTCATTTCTAAGGGATTTTTATGTACCTTGTAAAAAATCACAAGAAGATCGTCCAACTTTCCATGAAGGTCACCGCAAACTGTAATTTGCTTTGAGAGCGCTGTTGATGGACGATTGAAGTTGGGCCGTTGGCGGAGTGCGTTGGTAGCCGCCTGTGAAAATTCATTCCATTAAATTTAAAATTTCATTTTTTATTATTTCCCACCAATTAAACATTGGATAGATGACACCCATACAATGCTCAAATAGCTGAAATAATTTAAATGAGAGAGATGAGTCAAAATTACTTACCCTCAAAATAGCCGCAACATATTTGGCATGAAGAATCTGAAGAAAAAGAAAACAAGGCAATTAGTTGTCCTCATCCCGTCATTCACGAAGATGACATGCCAAAAAAATCAATAAGATTAGTAACAATAATCATACACGAAAAAGCTTTCTTTCTTTCTAGAAATTCTTTGGAAGGGAGATATCACAAAAGAAAAGGCTCTTTGTCTCCATGGTTATGTACATGGAGACTCTCCATGGAAGAAGAATCGAGCTGATAAAATTCTCTACACGTTTCGTCGAATGACTTTTGAACGGAGCTTTGAAACAATGTGACAGCCTCCAGAACGTGTGTACTCTTTCCGGGCAGGGAAATGGAAGTGAGACGCCTCGTTTTTTGCTACTCTGTGACTCTTGTAGACAAAAAAAAGGAGAAAGGAAAGAGAGTGGAGACGTTTTCTTTTATTCAATTCCATTCAATTCAACTCTTGTTTACTTTACAATCTTCCTTTCATTTCATCCCACTCCACCATTTTCCTACCTTTCTTGACTTGATACAACAAATGGAAATAATGGAAAATAAATTGTCTGCACTTCATCCCCAGTCCCCCCCCCCCCATTATTCCATTTGTTCATCCATATTCAATAACCATCATGCAAAGTGATACCCCTACAATCTCATGTTCAACATTCTCTAATGTACATTTACACATGTACAAATCTCAGCCACAGTAATTTTACTTTCTCTTTTTCAACATATTTATCTGTAGTCTGGGTGAAAGTGGGAACACGGAAAGATCATTAACCTTTTTGTCTTTTGCCCTAAAATGGAGAGTTGATTCCTGTCAAAGGATTTGTGGGTAGATTGCAAGAGTCAGCTCTCCTCCAGTCCACCTGTTCCCCTCGAATATGCCCCTCGCAAGTTTTTTGACAATTTGACATGTGAGCCTGGAGATTTGAGCAAATATTAATAAATATTCTCAAAAACCCACATGTCAAAATATGTCCCTGTCAGTAAATTATTTTATGTTAAGCTACAGAGGCAATAGTCAGGTGACATTTGGGGAGGTCTATTCATTCTGACACACACTGCCAAGATTCCCTTTTGATCTAAATGCTCACAGAGATGGGGGAGGGGAGGGGGGGACTTCATCAAAAAAGTTTTTGCAAGATTCGTATTCAAGATTGAGCAATTCCTTCAAATCAAACTTCCGTAGACTTGGCTCTTTTGCCATTTGTGAAAATCGGAAGAAATCATTCAAAGAGTCTTCCCATTTGCTTTCTTGTTCCCCTCGACTTTGTAAAGGCCGGCTGACTTCAAAGACGTCTTGTCATTTTATTGAAGCAGATGATCTGTACAAGAGCCCACTCTTCATCTACTCGGCCTACAAGTACAGAACCTCCATGGCCCAATATTTTAAATTAAAATGTGAACAACTTCATATCCACTTCAAACACGACAAAAAAGAAACTCGTGACAAATTTTCCCATGTTCTTTTTACACAACTTTTCAAATTTTTTTGCTTTGCCCCATCATAAAATAAATAAATTACAAATTACTTTTTAATTAAGAATGTCGATATCCTCCTTCTCATTTAACTAATTGAAATCTCGAAAGAGAGGAAAAATATTGGCTAATTGAAAGCAAAGACGAAATTATGAATTATTTTGGGCATGACTCTCTCATTAGCGTTGATTTTATGATAGGAATGACTTGGCTATTAGCATGAAAGGGACGACGTCAGGCTTTGTCATTCATGGACACTCTCCAGAATAGATTTCTCCAAACAAGAGTGGAAATGACGAAGGAAACGGAGGGGAAAGGAGGAAGAGAAGCTTTTAAGAAGTCAAAGATTATTCTTGCACGGAGGCAGTCCTCGAGGGCCCTTGTGTTCTGACTCAATCTGCCAGCCGAGAAAAAGAAAAACTAAAAAAAGGAGGAAGGAAGGAGATGCTCAGAGTTTTGGAGAAAGAATGAATAAAATGTTAGTTAGTTTATGCTGGAACCACTTCTAATTATGCCCGTGGAGGAGAGTAAATGTAGAACAAAGTTGAGTACAAGAATACAAGCTTAGCCTCTCATCCACTCCATGTAGCAATCCCTCCAGGATACTTCTACAGCCCTCCAAGAATTTTAGATTAACGTAAAGTCAATGGGAGAAGATGACAAGGAGATCATTTTACGCTATTGAGTAAGCAACCGTGTTGAAAATTACAAATTCATCTTCTCATGGCTCTCAATCCCTCTTGATTCATTCCAATTAAACTCTTTCCCTTTGTCAATTCCCTTCCTTCTCTCAATCACTTTTTTCTCTTCTGGGTCACTTTTCAATCAATTGTACACCAGCACGTTAGAAGAAATTAGGCTGGATTTTAAAACAAAGTGAATCATCCTCCTTTGACGATGAAATATTGATCTTTGAAAATTGTTGATGAAAAGTGCATGAAGAGTCAAAGACAATTTTTATTGGATTTGCTCAAATACATGGGGTACAAGATAATATTGCGTTGTATTAGAAACTTGCTTTCTCTCCTTTCACAACTCATTGATTGACTACTTTCTCTTTTCTTCTTCCCCTCTTAGCCCATTCTCGAATCGATGGATCGAGTTATCCTCAACTCGCGTATCTTTCCAAGTGAAAGTCGCTTGTGGGTGCACATGTAGGTACACTCAATGTTGTGTAGTCTGTGCTCTGTGACCCCTGAGTGTATCAATCTATATGCCCTACATTCATTCGTATGGGAGACAGTCACAAACAATTTTCTCTATTCCTTCCTTCCTTATGCAATCCTCCTTGCATTATCCACAAACCCACATTGACATTTTCTACTTCCTTTACTCTCCATCACACGCAAATGTATCCTCCCTCCAAAAACCCCCTTCAGCCTGAATAAACAAAGAAACCAAAAATCCTTCTCCTCCAACTCCAGCCCTCTCTCCTTTCTCTCCCAAAAAAGCCCTTTCACTGTGTCATGCACACAACAAAAAATGGGTTTTATTTTATGCCAACGGAAATTATAGAGACAAATGTGGGGGGAGAGCTGACAAAGAGGAAAAAAGGAGTACAAGTGTTTCCACTAAATCCAACAGTCTCAAAATTACAACAAATTGTTTTTCTTTTTCTACCATAATCCCCCCCCTCCAAGTTTCATGTCAACGTTGGAGTCATTGCCTACATTGAAAAGGAAAGTTGGTACAGAAAATAAAAACTAAAAATAAATCTTTATTTTTTATGTCACATGAAAATATTCTGTAAAAATTATCATCAACTTAATTTAACTCTGTTTGATAAATTTTAACTTTGTAAAATTGGCAAATACATTGAAAATTAAATTAAATATTTCTCATTTCCTTTGAAAGAACTAAAGTGCTTCCTTATCAATTTTTAATGTTCAAAAGGTTTAATGTTTATTTTTGTATTCTTTAAATTGTTGATTGAAACAAAATTAAATGGAGTGACGGAGAGGAGAGAGAGGGGGGGGGACACATAATTGATTTTCTTTCATCAACTTTTTTTTGGGTAATAATGTTTTAATAAGTACACAAGAGGGAATAATTGGATGAAAACAGAAATAGGGTGACAGGGTGGGGCTTCATTGATTTTGTTGTCGTTTTTTGTCCATTATTTGTGTCTCTATGAGACAAGGAAGGAATTGGAAAGAAAACTTGACAGAGAAAGTATCAAAAAAAAAAGTTTGAAGCCTGTTGCAATAATTTCAGTTCTAGCCATGGGCACAAATGTTTTGTATGTATACACATTACAATTAAATGTATCCCTACATGTGCACCACTTTCTCCATATTTTTTTTAGCCCAAGGACTAGCATGGATCAAGTGGGGGACTGAAACTCAATCAAAAAATTTCGAAACAAGATCCGTAGCCACATTAAACAAAACATGGAGGTTTTCCTTTTCTTTTGTGTGTGCCAAAAACTTTGGGAAATAAACGTGATCCCTTTTTTTATTACTTTTTTATGAGTTTTGATTAAAATCACCATGACCAAGCTTTACTGGATTGTCTCACCGATGGCTCTCATATTTCAAATCATTTTCGTTACTCCCACAACATCCCCCTCCCCTTTCGTCTCTTTCTCTCATAGATCCAAAATAGTGACCAACAATATTTTTAAATTTGATTGACTAGAAAGGATGAAAGTCAAAGAGAAAGAGGAGTGGATAGGGGGAAAGGGTAGCCATTGTTCTTTGGAGAAAGCCATTTAGACTCAAATCAATAAACTGATGGACAATGACCATGCAAAAAAAGTGGAGAGGAAGACGAACAATGTAAATAATGAGTTGACATTTACCTTCTTTTTTTTGTAGCCGTCAATTATTTCCTGGAGATTATGTACGGTCATGGGAAGCCGAACGTGTGGTCCCTTGTAGTCTGTCTCCACAAGAAGATTCTCCAAATTGAGTACGCTGGGGTCCATACTGGAAAAGACTTTGCGTTTCCGAAGTTTCAATCCACTGGCCACCCTCGGGGTGTCATAATTTGATGGTCGAGGCCTGTCTTCAGTGCCTGTAATACCCACCGTTCAAACAACAAATCCTTTGTTAATCCATTCAATCCTTCATTAAAATTTCAACTACAATTCCTTGTTCCTCCACTTCCTGTTTAACTAAACTTTTTATTTTAAACTTTTCTTTTGACACGCAACCCATGAGTTCCTTCCCTGTACAATGCTTGGAGCTGATTACAATGCACGTGTTTCTATTGAGGACGCAAAGTGACCCATCTCCAAATGTTTCTAAATGTCAAAGTAGCCAGTTTGATTGTGAAGGAAATTTGGGGAGGAACGGTCACTTGGCCTTTCTGATGGAGGAGTTGGTAGACAATAGAATGTATAGCCACACAATGGAATTTCGGTTATAAAAGGACCAAACCAATTTAATCCAATTTTTGGAGGATTTTCTCTGTCAATAACCTCCACCACCACAAGACACAACAAGGAGATTATTTTTATCATGTCCCCGCTATTCCCTCCATTTCTTATTTACGAGTCTACTCTACGACTTTAGTCTCTCTCTCTCTCTTTGTCTTCTTTCTTTTTCTTGGGAGTAATCTTACCTCCAAACAAAAATAAAATAATTCTTCTGATAATAATACATCTACTCACACTTTATGCTCCCATCTTATTATTTTATACTCTCCCTACACTTTAGTCTACATTTCTTTCCCCTTGTTCTCCACACAACAAACTTTTTTTCCTTTCTTCCCCTGGCTGTCTCACCAAATCCATTTGACACAGGAGCCTACATTTTTTGTATTCTTGTAGCCTACTCGGTCTTTGTCTTGACACGCACAGTACAAAGAATTGTGTCTCCAATTGAAATCCATACAATCTTTTTTTAGATTGGAATTAATATTTCTATATTTTGTACTAGTCTACGTCTAACAACTTGCTTCTAATATTTTATTTAAAATGGTCATAGTAGAAAGTATGCGTAAGAGTATTCTCTAGTTGTAATTATTCTTACGAAAGGACTCATGCTTTCTTTTCGACTGTGGCTGATACTTTAACTACATGATTTGATTGATCAATTGTGATGAATGGAGGTATAGGTATATTGACTACTTGATAGAGTTTGGGTTACCTGCTATGGGCTGGACCCTTGGAGATGCCGGTTGTATTGGAGTCTCTCCCTCGGTGTCAAAATCTTTGTCATTCTCTTTCTCCGTCTCGCTGATGGGTTGCAATGGTGGTTTTTGCAGGGGTATGTGTGTCAAAAGTGCATGGAAGAAATTGTACAGCTGTAAAATAATGATCAAATATATGTCAAGTCATTTACATTATTTTCATGTCGGATGCTATTCTTGTGCCCATGCTTAGCAGACAAAAATGGCCGACAATTTTAATGCTGTCTATTTATTATAGAATTTAAATATTTCCCTAAATTATGCCTCATCATATTTACTATTTTTGAAGGAACATGAGATTCATTTTTCTTTTTAAATTTGTTGCAAATTTGTTTGAGTTTTAGAAACAAGTCAGTGCAGCTTTTGCCTCCACGTTCCATGCCCAACTGAATAAATGTGCCATGGGAGGAGGAGGAGGAGGGAGGGGAAAAAGTTGAAAGAAAGTTGAGATTTTAAAAGTGCAAAGAAAGGGAAATGAAAGTGCGAGATTTGGTGAAGTTTGATGGTAACATCAGCAACTGATTTGAAACGACATTTTATTTTTATTTGCAAAGGAGTATAATTTTAAAACATGAAAAAATATTGTGGTTCCTCAAAAGGATTCAGGTCCGCATGTACGGCGAGAGTTGTTTTTTTTTGCACTGGATAAAAGTTTTGGGTTGACTGATTGGCATGACTTTTTTCCTGTGGGTGATCAATTCGCTCGAGAATGGTGTGCAGAATGTACAGAGTGGTAATAAATCAACCTTTGGGAAGTCTTTGCTTGAAAACAAAACGGGTGAAGATTGCATGCCCAAAAACTTGAATATCTATTGTTTTTTGACACGGAATCACGAAAAGTCCCTACGAAACCATGTAAAAGCATAAATGACAAAAAAAATCCATAGGAGAAAATTTTGTTGTGCCGATTATGGTTGCATAAATATTTCACAATTTCATTTTATTCCAATTCTTTCTTCTGTGTCAAAATATGTGCCAGGTTGGGTGTCTGTGTCTGTGTGCATCCTACCAACGGGAGGCAATCACCCCAAATTGCTTCTTCTTCCTCCTCCTCCTCTCCCGTGCTTTCATTTCATAAGGAGATAAAAATGAAATAAAAATTATATAATTTAGACTCTATGGCATCCATATGGATGGAGAGGAAGGGGAGAGGGGGGAGAGAATGGATGTGCATGAAAAGTTGTAATAAGTGTTAGTGCTTTTTGTAAATAACTATGGATTCTCTGTCGACCAATGGGACCGTGTTGATGGGCTGACTGACAAGGACTTTTATGTAAATTGATTTGTTATATCTCAACAGTGGAGGCTGATTTTGTACCTTCATTTGATCCTGTTCCCCGGCGTATTCAATTGTTTGAAAAATATTCCAAGTGTATCGACGCCGGATCTCCATTCGGGCCAAATACTGCCGATACCATCGTTGGATCAGGATGGCTGCCTTCAATGCTGTAAAAATATAAATAAGGACAGGATATTAGACAACCAGTTTTCCATTAGTGTTCCCCCAACTTTAAATTGACAGTTGAAAATTTGGAAAAAAGGAAGGGGAGGGGGGCCAAAAGTTTTGTGTACGAGTAGAGTAGAATGTATATGGACACGTTGTGCGTGAGCGTCCTCATGTCTGCCCATTGTGTTCAAGAGAGGGAAAGTTTTTTTTAGGTGACAAGAATAAAAAAAGGAAATTTACAAGCTGACAAGGACAAGGAACTTGAAGTATGGCAAAAAGTTTTTTTTGTGTTTACTTTTGGTCTATGCGACCTATCCTAAAGAAGGAGAAACATGGGGAGAATAAGTATACTCAAATAAGGATCCCACAGAAATGCAATGTATTTGTTGATAATAGATAAGACATGCTGATATCTCCGACTTTCTAGTTGGATGAGAGATATAACCAAGTCATTTTGAATTAGTGTCCCTCCCAGTACAGGGATCATATGTACTCTGTCTCAACACGATGGCTCATTTTCAAACAAAATATAATCAAACAAAACTATTGATCCGTGTACAAAAGAAAGTCTTTGGAAATGGAAGCCTCAAAAGAAAATGGCACAATTATAAAAACTCAATTGTGCATCCTCCCTCCCAACACTGCCAGGATTGCACAATCATTATTAATTCATTCCCTCTCCCGACATTTGACACACATTGTCAAATAACTTTACAACAATGAAATTCCAAAAACTCAAAAAGTTTTCCACTTCTCTACTCTCGTACAGTTTCTTCTTTTGAAAAATGAGTTCTAAAGGTACAACCAAATAAACATTTTATTGCACCTTTATAAAGGTACGAAAAAGATATTTAAATTCTTTTTTTTTGAAATTGAAGCAAAGAAATGAAAATTGGAGTTTATTTTCCAGGAAGAGTTTTTCATTATCCCCGTTAAAAGAGGAGATGGGTCTACTCCACTTTATTAGAATTTATTGTACAAGTCAAGTGGTGAAAACAGTCAAAGAAAATATGGAGTCACAGTTTCAAAAACTCTTGAGAGAGAATGAAAAAGAGTTTTGAGAAGGGGGAGATTATGCATTCCCTTGTCAAGAATTCTTATTACATTTTTTGTTGCCATTTTTTGGGAGGGAATAAATTTCAGATTTTGTGTCCAAGGCAGAAGAAGCCTCAACATCGGACAGAGCAAGATAATGACAATGATAATAAAAAATTATACATGGCCGCCCGCCCACACTCCGTGTTTGGTGGGAGAGAGCTTTTCCAAGTGCGTGTATCGTTCGTACATCTTTATGGGAACAAGGCCTTATGCCATTTCCTCCAGTGAGAGAGTCTCTCCTCAAAGGGCACTTGTCCCTCTACACTCTGAGTGCTGTCCTCCTCCTTGTCATCTTGAGTGTGATGTCATAACTAATGCCCCCTCCCCCCTTCATGGAGACATCCATGAAATGCCATTGTCTGTCGTGGGAGCATGTGTGTGTGATGATTTGGAAATTTCCGTTTTTAAGCCACCAGAGAAAAAAGAGAGAAAACCATCCGACAACTCGTCAAAATTGATGAGATTTATGCAGATTTATCCCTCAAGGTTTTGAAATTATTATATCTACAAGAACTCATCCTTTCTCTTTTGTATCTTCCTCTAAATTCCCACACAAAAAATTGTACATCCATCACTATCCATCTCACCCCCCCCCCCTTTCCTTTTCCTTCGTAGATAACTGGAAAATATGAACAGGATGGTTGAAGGAGGAAGGGAGTAAACAGGAATCAACCATTTTTCGCAAATTGTTTTCTTCCTCCTTCAAATGTCAAAACAGAAACTATTCAATTATTAGTCTAAAAAACCCCTACTATTTTTCACAACGAAACGGTCTAATTATTGTCAAAAAGAAGTCAAAAATATTTAAAATTTCATTAATATTGGCAAACTAAATTAACTACCTAAAATTTCGTTACTAAATAAACATTTTAAAACTAAATTTGAAAGTTTATTTCAAAAAATTGTTTAAATTCATAATTGCTATTTTTTGGTTAATTTTATAAATTGGTTTTTAAAATTTGGTTGAATAATATTTAATTGAAAAATAGAGAGAAAAGTAATTTTTGAGGATTTTTGGTGATAAATTGAATTAAAGATTTGCTGATGGAATTCTTTTAAAAATAGGGAATGAGTTGTACATATTTATTATGGAAAAGAGTTTTGGGTAGGGGCAGCTGTGAGTTTGGACTGTTTAGAGTTTCCATGAGTTGACCTTAATAAATTTGTGGTCTCTATCTTTGCCATTTTTTGTGTAATATTTTTGAGGAATTAATTGAGAAATGGAGAGGGGGCATTTGCAGCTGTAGAGATTGAGTTGAGGGAAGGGACACATGGTCGCATTATGCAGAATCTCATGAAAGGAAGATCCATGACTACAGGGGAAAGTTGATGGAGTAATAATTTGTTACGATGTAAGTGCTCAAGGAAAATAGTTGATAGGATTTCTATGGGCATTATCATTATCCAACAGCATCTCCTCTAAATCTCTTCCCCAAATTGAACCCCCTGCAACACGTCCAAACATGAACATGAAGAATACGAGAAAATTGCGTGTGTCTGCATTTATTTTGGCCAAATAAATGGAAATATGATTGCAGTTCAACTTTCTACACCCAAAAACACAAAATTCCTATGCCGATGCGCATCACTGAGCAAAGTAAAATAATCATAACAATTCCAGCCCTGATTGTTTACCCGCCGCTGGTTCCACACACCCAAAACTTTTACAGCCTCATAAAACAAATTAAATCGACTCTCAACTGTGGCCATTTACCCTCACATGTGTGCGTATTTTTTGCTGTGAGTGTGTCCTTTCTTTTCATGATCACAGAAATCGAATAGAATGACACAATGTGAGATTTGCCAAGTTCTAAAATAAAAATAGACCCAAGGAAAGATTGCAAAATAAAGTTCACGTGGGTGTTTCTTGTCCCCTTGGGTCATGGAATAAATGAATTAATTTGGCATTGTAGAATGATGTAATTTCGTGTACATGACCTGCCTTGCCCTGCATATGATGTTTGCTTAGACCCTCTTCTTTTTGTCTTGGTTAATGCAATAAAGAGAGAAAGTGCCGTTGGGTAAGGAGTTTTCTCCACGTTGGACAATGTTCATGACCATTATGAAGGAGGAGACAGCCATTGTGTGAGTTTTGTCTTGTAGCAAATTTTTCATGGACTGAACACATGCCGAGAAAAAGAATTTTCCCTATCAACAAATTCTCAGGTAGGGAGGGGAAGCGTGTGCTCATAATGTGAGTGAGAACATGGCCATGGCTCTGACGGAAAACATAAGAAAAAGATTACTTTCTCCTTTTCACTTTTTCCACCTCAAACCCCCCTCTCCCCCCATCCATGCCATGCTCAAAAATAACGACCTCATCGTAAATGGTACCTTAAGCCATTAGAAAATAGCCTTTGAATCCCCACAAAAAAGCTTCCTCTTTTCTAACATGAAGTCTAGTGTAAAAAAACATTGCTAAATGACCAACCTGTAATTTTTATACCTTAATTTCAAGTAGAACAAGTAGCCCAGCTGTTTTTTGAATGGGGGGAGGGGGTCAGAGCCCGTGATTAGAATATTTTGATACACGTGGAGGGAACCCACACAAAATAATTTTTGTATGATTAGAGAGAGAGAGAGTCTATAGGAATGTTTGAATGTATATAAATTATTAATGATAGCCTGTAGTCAACTTGTCTAATAATAATAGCTTTCTCTCCGTATGCCTTTACTTTATTGATTAAGATTGAAGATTTGGAATTGAGAGGGGGGGGAATGGATGGGCGTGGAGAAAGATGAAATGAAGGAAATATTAAGATGAGAAATGTGTATATATAGAGTTCTTTTCACGGGAGTTTTGTGGGAAGGAAGAAGCGGGTAAGGGGTCGAGTTGTTCGGATGGATGGACGGCAGAGCTCAATTTCATCGAAAAGGAAATTACCAAGGAGAGCATACAATGAGCTCCTTCATGATATCATAGACAAGTACAGAGAGAGATGTAGACACAAAATTGAAGGGAAAAATTGTGGTTAGTTGGGCGCGGTAGGTTTAGTTGATTGACTATTTCATGAAATTTTTTTATTCCCTTCTTTTCTCCCGTTTTTGTTATTCATTGAAAATCCTACGTAGGGACTCTCTGAGAAAGGAATTAGATACAAAAACGGAGTCAATGGAGAGAAAAATAGGATCAAGAATCCACGTCGAGGATTTTGTGTTGTTGTGAATAGAGAGAGAGTGGGACGGGGTTTGTGTAAGAAGAAAAGAACGGACGGTGAGTTGATGGGTTACCTGAGAAAGAAAGGGCATCGTGTACCATTACCATGAGCCAACTATCGATGCGTCAATTCCATTGACTTGATGAGTTTTTTGCTCATTCATTGACCTAATTCCTTGCACGACTGCTACTGCGTCCATACACAATGTAATGGATTATTTACTTTTCAAATTATGGATTTTGCTTTTCTATTTACTTCTAATCAAGACCTTTCAACAATACCCAGAGAATTTGCCATTCCTTCTACTCCATTACTTCACCTGTCCCCCCCTCTTCATATTCTTATTTGTCAAGAGTCACCCCAACTGACATTCCCTCTCTCCATATTTTGGTTACATGAATTTATGATATTTATGCAAGTGAGAGAGGGGGACGTGGAGGTCCATGGAGAAAAGAGTTAATTTTAGGAGATGCCTTGATTCAGTTTTTTTGTGTGAGATGAAATTCAATTAGAAGTTTGAGCGGAAGTGAGGAAGAGATAGGAGGTTGGGGATATGGGAAAGTATGAGTGAGTTGGCTCATTTGTAGAGAGTATCAATGGGGGAAGAACATTAAAAAGTATGCGGATATAAATAAATAAATGCTCCGTGTCTATGTATCGAGGGAGGGAACAATGTTATTAGATTGGAGAGAGGAGATTGGAAAGTGAGGGAGATTGAAGGGGAAACCAAATAAAGTTTCAACAACGAAATTAACTTGAGAAGAGAACCAAGTGGAACACATAACTTGATAAATACGTGAACGGGATCTTGGGCCAAGAGGAGGAGGACAGACAGGGAGTATATCAAAAAGAGTTTAAAAGCATTAAGGAAAGAGAAAGTGTTGGAGAGTCTAAAATAAATAATGGAGTAAAAAAAGAAAGTCTGACTCACCTCTTTCCAACTTGCCCATGGACGTACACTGTGCCGCCTTCTTATTTCGCTTCCGGAGAAGTCGGAATCCAGATCTAGACTGCTTTGGCGTTGGCGGGGCTTTCTTTCGTTCACGACGAGCCGCTTTCTCCCTTTCTCGGTCTTTGGAGCTGCTGGATGAGTCCGAGGAGTCCTGATCTTTCTTCTTGTGTACACTTGCACCTCCCCCCATATCCTCGCCTTGTACCTCACCTTTCGCTTTGTATTGGTCAGCCCTCAAACTACTTGCACCCAAATTTCCCCCAAATTCTAAATGCCAACAACAACAAAGGAGCCAACAGACAGCCCTCTGTACGGTTGGCCCCGTCGGTCGTTCTTCCTTCTGATTACCTCCCGTTTCTCAATGTAATGCCAATGGGTACCTTCTTTATAGCACCACCACCAACTGCTATACTTTCCCTGTATATACTTTCTCTCTATCAAACACCTTTCCAAGTATTTATAACCACTTTCCCTCTTTCCACGCGCTCAATTTCCCTTTCTGTTCCTTTCTCGACTTGACTCCCCCTCAAAATGAGCCTCTCTCACTCTCTAGGTACAACTGTCCCTACCGTGTAGGGAATTCTTCTAATACTTTTTACCTGTCAATATGACAAGGGACAGAGTAAACTAATCCAATTCTGACTTTCTCCTACAAAACCTCCTCTCTCTTTTCCCTGTCTCAATTGATTGTCCTGTAGAGATTTCAAAGTCAAAAGCTAGTCACGTAGAGAATTCAAGTTTCTTTTTCCTGCAATTCAAAAAGGACAACAACAAGTTATGACAAGTGTACGTACAATTCAAGTCATTAAATGGGGGGGGGGGCCTTTCCCTGGAATGTGACATTGGACGTGTGTACATTCGGGAAAGAAAGGGCAAGTGTTTGTAGTGGATTCATCAAAATTGCATGCAATTTTGCTCCATGAATCCTCGTGTAAAATCAATAGAAAGTCACTTTCTCTCTTTGTGAGGGAGAAAGTAAGGGGATTATTATTCCTGGTTTTCTGACTCTCTCTTCTTTCTCGTGACCACAGTAGAGAGCCAGAATGAGAATGACGCCGTATACAGAGTTAAGCTCGTACTAATGCAATGCCGTGTTTGATGAACTAAAAGTTTTGCTATTATATAAACTGTTTGTTTATGTACACTGGCGTGTATGAGTGAGAGGGTGGAAGGGCATTCTCAAGCCCCCGTGCCTCTCTAGTAAACGATTTCGTGCGCTCCAGGTAATTTTTGGACATGAAAATTGTAGGCTAGAGACATAAGAGTGTGAGTTGGTCCCATCTGTATCAATGCAATGTTCCACAAGTGTCAAATAATAATTCATGCCCATTTTTATAACTCTACCCGAAGAGTCTCTATGAACTTTCCCTCCTCTTCCAACCGGACAGATCACATTCCCACGTACTTTCTCCTGGATGCAAATTTCCCATGCAACTTCATGCCCTATCAATGACTAAATAGTACCAACACCTGCTCTCCTTACAAAAAATGACCAACAATGAATAAAATGTAGTGATTGATGGAAATTTTTCTGTCAAATGTCATGAGGTCAACTCATTGTCCATTTTTATATTAAGTAACACAGTTCTACACCCCCCCCTCCTTGTATTTAATTGTAATGCTTAAATAGTTACGAGAGGACGATAAGAAGGGTTGGGTAGATACTAGAAAATGATGGATGGTAATGAAACAAATTGACAATTGTGAATGCAAGTTGATTGTACTAGGTGGATAAATAATAATTACAAAAAATGTAAGAGTAATTATTGAACGTGTCTGTCAGTTTGCAAACTGTCTGCTTCTTTTTGTTGTTGCTTTTTTTGTGCTTTTTTTAATACAAATGACAATTTTTTTGTGGAAAGCTCTCTCCTTCATGTCTCTCTCTATAATGACGATGAAGAAAGGCTTATTTATGTCATGGTGAGATTTGCTATACGGGCAGTGCACAAGCTGTCAGTCAGTTTGCAAAATGGCAAGTTGACTATAAATGTATACATTATTATTAAATGTCTATATTTTGAGGGAGGGAGGGAGGAATGATTTATTGTTCTATACAGAGTAGGTGCATATGGAGCATGGAGAAAAAGGAATTGACTTGTACGTAGGGCACAAACAATCTGTCTTGGTCTTATTTTCTGGTTTCACCAAAAAGGAGAGTTTCAAGATTTTGTCTCACTAAAGTCTATCTTTGTACCATATAGTACCCAGTTACTTGAACTAGAGAACTAGACGGATATAATAAGTTCTATCTACATGGACAAATGCATACTCATTGTAGAAAGAGAGAGAGAGAAACCTGTTGGTTCATGCCCATATTTTATATGGCAGAGCTGAACATTGAGACAAGTAACTCGGATTCTCTTTTTACCATGAATATGGAATGAATGCACACCATTGACATTTCACCTACTTTCTTCCTCTCTAGTTCTCTACTCTTTCCTCACATTTTGAAATATGCACCCAAAATAAATATGTATAGAAAACTATATTTAAAACTTACAGTGTTCCCATGGATGGCCAAGGAAGAAAGATGCATGACTGGCATGGAGTACAAGTCGGGATGTGTACAAAGTGATGTCTGTGTGGTTTGGTACAGTTGAGAAGGAAAATACGTCTTGGGTAATTTTCAAAATTTTCAGTGGGAAGCAATGTAAAGAAAAAATCTCTTGTTTACTTTGTAATCTCTTCGTTCTGGGGGAACAAACAGCGGGCTAGGCGTCAATTTGTGGTGTTGTTGTAGCCACTGGAGGTGAGATGTGTCAAAGTGTGGACAGGATAGTCCACCCAAAACCAGGGTAAAATGGGGACAAATTGTTGAAAGGTGGAATACTCGAGAAGGAGGAGGGCAAGAAGGTAGAAAAAACAAGTGTAGAAATAAAGGAGAATGACGTGAAGGATGAGAAAAATGGAATATTCAACTAGTGAAATGTGTCTATAGGCTACAAAGACTGGAAGATGAGAGAAAATGGTTGCTGAGATCTGGATGGCAACTGGAGGTTGGTTCCCGCTGCACTGATTCTCTTTCACCAAATCCGCCTGCTTTTATAATGATACGCAATGGGTGGAAAATCTTGAAACCGTTTTTGACCGATGGTTGCGTCGGCGCTACCCCCCTTTTTGAAGAAAAATAAAAGGAAAATTTCCACCTCTTGAAATTAAATAAAAAAAGAAAAAGAGTATGACCCACCCAACATTTACACAATAGTCAAAGACACATAACGAGGGAGAGGCAAGGGGTTGTCAACTTTCTCCCCTAAGGTAACACTGTTAATCAACTTGCTTGTAGTTGTTAGGTTCTTTCTTTCCTTTCCCTACCTGCCTTTTTGCCACTTTGTCTCCTTGATTGAGTGAGGGGAACCTAGTAAATATGTCTCATGTACACACTCTTTAATTAATTATGTATGCTCCCATATAAGGTTGAGGGGGTCATATGTTACTGTCAAAACATTTCAAGGAGGAGAGAAAACATCACTGGAAAAAAGGAAAAGATGTGAGGTCATATGCTTACTCATATTCAAGTATTCCCATGAATTGAGATAGCACTTAGTATTAGTACTTGCTATTATTAATTTAATATACCAAGCACTATTAATAATCATAAGAGCAACTACACACAAATACTTTCATACCCTCAATTCTTTCAATTTGATTAAGAAACTATTTGACAAAAATCAGCATTCAAAAAATAATCAAATTAATTAAATTGAATATCCTGTGACTGTCTTGAAAATTAAGAAAGAGACAGGAAAGAGTCTGGAAGGACTTTCAGGTCTCGAACCCGGGTACTCGGTCCAAAATGCTGGTCGGAGACACCGCACCAAAAAGCCAAAAAGAGGAGGGGGCTCAGAGTAGTGACATCTGCGAATTCATCTTTGAATTTTTCAGCTTGAACCGCGATGGTATGAACAATTTTTTTTTCATCCGCTAAGATTTTAATTACATTAAAATCAACATTAAGAATTAGGAGAGACCGTATGTAACTACAGTTAAGTTGTAGCCGTCAAGTTAACGACACACAAGTGAATCATCGGAAGATTGCGGCAAGACAAGGTTTATTGTGTGAAGCTTTTGTGCCATTACCTAGTTTTATCGTGGAATCGCTACACTTTTGAGAGGTAATAATTATTATTCAGAAATTGGGAGAATAATGTGACATTCAGACTTTTCAATGCGTAATATTCGAGGTCAACTATTCAAGTATAGCTTTGACAATTAGGATGATCAGACACAGATTATCTTTTCATTGTGCTTTTAAGGAATCCGTCACAATGTGAACTAAGGAATTGAAATAGGTAATCATTAATAGATGATAGTAAATTATGACTAAAAATAAGTGGGCCTTGTGTCACAATATAGTCATAATTTACTAAAAGTGAACAAATACAGTTCTTTTATTCGTGTTTCGCAGTGCGCAAAATTGTAGATTACAGGGCAGATTCATGAAAATAGTTTTATTTTTTTTCTTGAAGAGATATCATTTGTCAACTTATTACCTAGATCATCTAGCCTCATTATGCATATATTCATACAACTCGTCGAAAAAAATGTTTTGAGAATACGTAGACTGTTTATACACACCAAATCATACATTAGCATTTCTTTCAATCGAAAATGATAATTACTTTTGTGAGCCAGACCAAAAATATCAATTTAAGCAATATTCTGTAGAAAACTTTTGGCTTTTTTTCGAAATTATAGTGACAAGTATCAAATTTACGTTGTATTGTGCAAGTAATGTTGTTCTGTGTGGTTGACAATTTATTTTCATGAACATTAACTTGT
This sequence comes from Arrhopalites spinosus, assembly GCA_034700945.1. Taxonomy (NCBI): domain Eukaryota; kingdom Metazoa; phylum Arthropoda; class Collembola; order Symphypleona; family Arrhopalitidae; genus Arrhopalites; species Arrhopalites spinosus. Next base: position 35,740 of record JAQIVZ010001263.1, read on the forward strand.
TCACTACTTCACCAGAATAAAGATCTGATTTTGTATGTAGGCTAGGGAGGTGTTCATCATTGAAGGCAGTCGTGGGAAAATTGGTCAAATTCTTTACATTTATCTATTCAAGTGCTCCAAATGTGTCCATTGCATTTGTGTTTTAATTTCTCTGTTCTACTCGATTCAGGAATGAACAAAGACAAGGCTTTTTTGTTGAGATTGTTTGTCACATATCATGTATTCTGTATGCAACATTTTCATTTGAGGGGGGGGGGGGGTAGTTTTCTTGTCCGAAGCGTTGTGTTGTTTTTATACCCGTTAAATTGTGTACTTACAAGTAAAGATTCAAGTAGACGTCTTGAGAGTAACTTTATTATTCATCACTCACCACCACTTTTTTCTTTCTTAGTATTCTTCATGGACCCTTTTGTGCCAAACCTTCAAAAGTAAATGTACTTTCATGGTAGTCGTGCTCTGTCAAGTATTTGATTTGTTTACTCTAGACCCTTTTTTCAATTTTACTTGTAAACAATCATCATTATCAAGATTTCAGAAAAAATTATGTTTTTATTTAGGAACCAACAATATTTTGTTATTCAATTTAAGTTTTCTCTTGAACATACAACTTGAGTTGAGATGAACTCAGGAGGAGTCTCATGTTTATTCTAAATACTGAATTATTCTGCTGGAGGCTTCAATCTTGTACTCCTTACAATCTTCAATCTAAAACTGGAACGCTAGAGAAAAAGTATGAATCACTTTTTTGCCTCATGTCATTTTTGTTGCTGATTCAGGGAGAGGAGAATTTGTAGTTGGATTTGAAACACTCTGTGGATGGGCTCTTATGTGTGATCTAGAAGAAACCCCAAATTACCAGGCGGTTCAATAAGTTCGTATCCGTGGGCATAACCTTTGATAGAGACGCAATTAGATGAAAATATTATATTCAATTTGACGGTATTTACGACCCCCTTAAATGCATAAATAACATTTGGATTTAAAAAATTCCATGTGTCCCAAAAAAATTAATGTTTTTTTGAATTTCTGTCGTTTGCCA